>JABXWE010007584.1:0-68317 GCA_014611495.1 Limonius californicus
GTCTTTCTATTTACGCCGAAAATTATAATTTTTAAAATTTCATCAATAATTATTGAGGATTCTACACAATTGCACAAAAAATGTTGTGTATACTGCGGCCGCGTCATTCTTTAACGTCCTCGAGGTTGCCTTACCTCGGCCGCAAGCGGCCTCGGCGGCAATCTTCCTCTCGGTACGTTAAAGAATGATTTCGCGGCCTTAGTATACAAATAACTATTAGGGAGTTGTTTGCAGTTCACTTTGGCAAACTACTTTAAAATGCACGTTCTAACCTTACAAGTTTAAACGAGCAAGTTTCGAAATTGTGTAAAACATGCTCCAAATAAAACTCTTTTCAGTGGCATTTTCTAAAATTGTCTTACCTTTAACAGAATTTTACATTTTTTGAGACAGGCTTATTGAATGTTGCAACCAGCGCGCAGGGAATCGCAGATATGATCAGTATTATGATACCGATTGACCTTACGTCACTTGCGAACGAGGTTTCACTTGACATACATGGAGCTATTAATAGCTTTGGGAAGTTAGAAAAATAGAGGTGGTTCAATTTGGGAGGCGGTTCAATATGGGTTACTTTACCCTACACATTGATGTCGTGTGCAACGGATGAGTGTTGGCCGTGTTTCTACCTCCCGCCGCACGCTATCCATCCATCCAGATTTCAATAAGAAATAATTTTGGTTCCATTTATTTTTTGTTGTAGATTGTTTCCAAAAAGTGAACAATTATGTTGCTTTGTTGCCTGGTGATTTTAAACCGGAACTGCGTGCCATATCCAAATCCAAATTAATCTTTACATACATCAAACGAATTCAGTACATAACAATAAAATTTAAAAAAGAAATTGAACAGAATACCAGAATTCAAAGAAACGGTTAATGTGGGTATAATGTCAAGAGACTTCCAAAAAGTAGGCGGGTTTGAGCCTATCGATTGAAACCTTCCCCTCCCTACCATAATCAATGAGTGCGAAATATTTTTGCGAACGTTCCCTTACCCGAAATGGCCCTAAATACGCAGAGTGCCATTTGAAATTTGCTAAGCAACAGTGGCACAATTCTGTGGCTTAGGTCCTAGCTTTTTGAAAATGGACAAGGGGGACCAGTACAATTTCTTGTTCGATTTCCAAAATTGTAATGATAGATACAAGATGAATTCTGTGGCTGAGCTAATCGATTTTTGATGGGAAATTGAGGATTCCAATGCCACTCGTAACGTGGTGGAGGCCTCTGGTAACGATTATGTGGCGTTTTTTGAGGACCTGAATACTCATTTTTCCCAAAATTTGCAGATGAAGCTGATCTGTCAATGGTACTGTCAGCGCCATTGTCAACTTGATGTAAAAGTGTGAGAAGTGTATCGATCTGGTTTGCTACATCCCTCAATGGTAAAACGGCGGAATTCAATGCTTGAACCTTTAAATCTAATGTCAATTTAGATATGAATAACTCCCTAATAAAAGGCTCTGCCATGTTTAAATCTTCTGATAATTTATATATTTCCTGAAGCAAATTTTGACAGTTGCCATTAAACTTTAATAAATGCAGCAAAATCGAAATTCTTACCGTCGAGGGTTGCGCAAAATGTTGGAGTAACTGTGCTTTTAAGGTGTCAAAGGGATTAGCCCGTAGAGGCTCGAGAATATACTAACGTACTTTTGCCTTGATGTCAACCGGCAAGTGTGTAATGAGTTTATCGAACTTTTCTATTTGATTGTTTATGTTATGTAAGGCAAAATAAGAATCAAGGGTAGTGAAATACATACGAATGTCATTGTCGAATTCAGGGAATGACATGATGACAGAATTGCTATAAGAATTCGAAATATTAGAAAGTGGGACAACTTATCTGTATGAAAATCCAGCGATGGTCGCTTGAGCAGTTGCACACAACGGCTGGTAAACACTGAAGGCGATGGCGGAATTCGTTGTAGCCGTAGTTGTCTTCCAAAGCGTCGGGAAAAGGGTAATCGTCGAAGAAACGTCGGGAATAGGGCAATCGTCGAAAAAAACTTTTTGTAACGTGGGATTAGACGTTGGGGGTCACCAAAATATTGTAATCTGGTAAAATTCCAGACTCCAATACAAGATTAAAACAAGCTTTTGGTAGTACGTGGTGTTTATTGAATGGAAAACTGTAACTAATTAAACAATAACAAAAACATATCAACCCCAAACAAGGCAACCCGATAAATGTGGTGTACGCGCACTACAGTAAGGAATTACAGAACGATATTTTAGATATTGGTAATTTCAGACCTTCTTATTAATCTCGTAAAATCGCAAGAACAGAAAGCTGTTGATCGATTGATTGATTGATCGTGACTTAAATGTTCACCGGAAAGCGAAATGTTGAAATACAAAAGTGGCCGATTTCCTATTATTCAATTAAAGTTGAATTTAAATATATGTCAATTTTCTCACAAGTTCTACTATAATATGATTTACTAAAAGAAGTCGCGATCTGTTTTATGCGTTTTCTGAAATGGAAATTTGAAAATGTACTTTCTACAATTTATAATGGACGTTTCGAACAAATGCCGAAATTGAATTTACTTGAAGATGGGTTTCGTTTTTCGTCTACGGTTTGTGGGGAACTTTCTCATGGTTCCAGAAACCGGGTCTTTTTTTTCTATAAAACTACACGTATGTCGCGAATGTGAGGAGAAGGGCTAAATACATACATTTAAAATGGGAAAGTGAATGGTCCCTTTGTGCGTTGCAGGGCGCGGGATTAAAACTCAACAGGTCCGTATGGATTCAAGCGACACGGGGCCTTCAAATAGTGCAAAACACATGCATTTTTAATGCGACACGTTCCGGCCAATTTGCGATTTTTCTAGAAATTTAAACAACCCGCGATCGAGAAATATTTCACAGCAGCTGTCGGCTAACTTCCCTGTAATAGTGTCGGGGTCTGTACTGAGTACAAGTTGCAATAAAGTCATATCGACGAGGGCCGTACTATAACTTTTTATTATGTAACAGAGCTGTGATTTCCAGATGTCGGACCGATTCTTTTTGCTCCTCCGCCCCTCTATTGAATTACAACGGCTTAAGTGAAACGAACCGGAAAAGGTTGCTTGACTTTTTAGAACTTGCTACGTAATTCGTTACACTTGCCACTAAAAAAACAAGCGGTTTTGTACACACTTTTATCTTATCTTTATGCTCTTTTATACTCTCTCTGTGTTTGGATATCGCTACGTTTCTCAATGTTATATTCACGTGCAGCAGATTATGCCCCAAGCAATTTGGTATTCAAATTAACTCCGGCTCAAAAATATGATTTGTTTCAAACTCGAGGAAAAATTCTATTGAGAAACGCAACTCTCTTCATTGCCTACTCATGCGGAAAAAAGAAACGATAAAATGAACCTGTAGGAAATTGAACAAACAATTAGAAGAAATTTAAATAACTAATGCATATTTTTCACCAACGAAATTCGCGTAGAGGAGGTATCTTAAGCAATTACTTAAACATGAGCCCAAGGAATTCGAAGAAATGAGCAGCATGTGATAGTACGTTTGGAAGTTTCATTCGAAAATTCCAGGATGAATACCATTAAGCATGCTTTTATGGTGACTCCAAACAAAATTAATTTTTTAATTAACAGTATTATAATTTATCAACATTTTTTTTCTTTAAATGCAGGACGAAGCTTGTTATCGGAGTACAGGGTAAAAAAATGAGGGAACAGCACGTTACTTGTTGTTACTGTGTTGTATTGTGAAGTCTGGGAAATGTTTGAAAGTTTTGTTGTCGAAGTTCTCGCAATATGTAAGATTTAAAATAAAAAATATGACAAAACTACTGACTACTTTACAAAATGTTGGTAGATGATTTAGAGCAAGTGAAAAGTCGTAAGTCACAGTCGATCCCTACAGCAAACACTTTTATTAAACAATACCTAGTTAGCATATTTAGTTTTACGGGAATTTTTATTTAATTCGTTAAAACTTTCGTTAATTCGGATTGTAATACGAACATTTCTATTCACAGCTTTAGTTTGTATTATTATGATTAAAAATAAATACGTGTTGGTCTTTTATCAATAGATAGGTATATTATCTTTTTATTGTAGTGAAATATAGGATCTACAATTATATTTTTTTATTTATTTTCAACAGCATATTCAATGTTCCTTGTTGTAAAAATCAGGATGCGACCATATCGGCCTCCTATTAGGAATGAGTTACCACTCAAATAATAATTATTTTATGGAAAATATTTAACATACAACCTGTGTTATACCACAATTGTGTCATGAAATAATGTAAAAAAGGCGCTGTTCTGGTAGAATGATGAAGAAAGTACCCAAAATTTTAAACATTAGGGCTTACCACATTTCTAAGATCCCAATAGTGAGAAGTGATGTGTAAGTTTGTATGGGTTCAAAAACAGTTAACAGGCATAAGCCGATTAAGTTATTGTCCTGGCAAACAAAATACATCAAGATCAAATCCTTGTCCGCCCCAAAGTTTAAATAATCTAAGCACACGGCCCTGTATAGGCAGGCAGGGCCTACGAACAAATATTGCTCAAACTTTTAGAGCAAATGGTTCAGGTCGGTGCTTACCTGATAATGCTGGGTGTAGTTCCCAAATGACAACGCGGTCTAAGCCGAAAGTAAATTGTAATATTGACAGGTAGAAAAATCGTGAAAGCCTCAAAGAATATATAAATGATGTGTATTACATTGTTTAATTAATACTAAATACTATTACATACTTATTCATCCCGCACTGTAAAAGGAAATGCGTGAACTGTACAAAATCTCCCACCTAAAACAGTCCTCTCTGAATAACCTTTTAAATGGACAAATTTGATAAAACTATCACTCAAGACCCTTTGTTTTTAAAAATTTTGGCTTTAATGGTGGTGGGGATTTATATGGTAAAAGATGTCTTCCTTCAATTTATTGTTGATCTGCTTCGCAGATTTATTTGGGACATTCTGCAGTGTTAATAACCATTGATTAAATAACATTTTTATTTTTTATTGTGAAGCTTTCACAAGCCTTAGAGGCCCATCGCTTTTGGTGTGAGACAAGGCTAAGTTAGTTTGTGCAATGCACAACAGGGCCCGACTCTGCGGCTTACCGTGTTGGTGCGTAACCATGCTTAACCTGCTGATGTGTGGTATATTTTTTGTGTATATGATCTTGATACTCCTCTAGTTCTCCTATAACATGAGGAGTGCCATTAATTCGATCCCCAATGGCAAATGGAGACCGGGACCCAGTACCGATCTCCCAGGGAATTAGAAAAATTTCCGACCCTGTGGTGATTCCAATCGGGAAGCGTTTGGACTATTACATCCAGAGCTTGGTTCTCTACCGTAAATAACCTAATATTTAAAACAATTAAAATGTTACTGTTCCATTTGATAACTGTGAGCAATACCGTAGGCCATGGAAATATTCTGCATAATCTACCTGATCCTAAAAATTTCTAATTTTAAGATTTCAGAATTTTAACCTTTAGCGTCATTGCAAAAGCAACCGTAAATTATAATTGGTTCTATTTATATTGATAGGTTATCCGTACCACATATACATTAATATAATTTACGTACGGTGCAACGCTGCAATGGTGAAATATACTCTGCACCTTTATGGCCTAAACAAAGTACTTGAATTAAATTGAAAATTTCTAAAGTTCTAAGGCTTTCTTATTATCATAGAATGTATTGACTGGCGTCAGTGATTGGCCGAGCAAGCAACATTACGCCTACATTTAATGATAAAATAAGTAAAATCATTTTTGTACAATATTTAATGCATCATTCGGAGGAAATGGTACAATCCCGCGCAATTTCAAAATCAAATTGAAATTGGCCGTTCCTGCCCCCCTCAAAATAATTTTGATAGCGATTGACCGTGCTGTCCAGGACCGGGGCGAGCTCTCACTGTTTGCTGGCACGTGTGGTATGAACGTTTCTGCAACATAATATAGTTGTTCTCGCGTGTCGTGTAATCCGCAGTTTTATTATCAAGATGATGGATCAGTTCTATTACGATAGCTTCAAAAAGGATTACATGCTCCAGTAAGTAGCCGTTGGAAATATTGTTTCGCGTTTTCTCGGGTGCATTTTCGCAGTTCCACGTGCAGGTGCGCTCACCACGTGCTTGATTTTTAGTTGTTTTGCTTAATTTCTGTTTGTACTTCGATTAATTTGCCTCATGGCCAAAATTAAGAGTACCGTATTATTCATTTTAGCACCTCGACTCATTAATTTTTGACAAGTATTCTGGAGCACAAATCAAGTTTTTACATGTTTAATTGTTGATGAATTTAAAGTGCTAAAAATATTCTTAATTATCATTAAATGTTATGTTGATAATTTTTCACAGTTAAAAAACTACTAAGGTTAATCTGTTCCCTTTTAGATTAGATTTTGTTTAATTCCATGACATGTAAAAGGAATTTTTGTCTTTGTATTGCAAAACCGGTGTTCGATTAGATTTGCTTTTTAACGTGTAGTTTGTTATCTTGAAGAACTTAAGTCCTTGCGCTCATAACGGCGAGCAAATGTTTTTGTATATTAACAGTATTATCGTTTTAACGTAGATATAAAATGTAAAAAAGTTTTAACTTATTTCTTCTAGTTTATTAATTGGATATATACGTAATATGTACGATGGTGTCCTGTTGTGTCTAGAAAACCGATTTTTTTGAATTCTTTGTTACTAGTTTATACAGTTTCACAACTTTCTATACGATATACTAATTTTTCAGTGACCGTTGTCTGTGTAATTCATTATATTTGTAACACACACCTCCAAATTTTCAATAGAAACTTTAGTGAAATTTAGCAACATTAAATATGTTACTTTTTTTTCGTTTCAGCGGTATGAGGTACATACTTATTTTTTAATAACACAAAAATATAGAAGGACACGTTATACCCGCATGATTTATGATATTTTATACAGAAACTCTTTGTTTACCGTAAAACGCTACTCAATATTTGAGAACTCTTTCATTAATTGCAGTTAACAGTTTCGCGATGTTTCCAGATAACACATTCAGGTTCCTGAACTTGCTTTTCTCTTTTAAGTATCCCCGTAACTAAAATCAAGCGGGGTTGCGTCAATTCAGATGGCTCAGGGATGTTACAGAGAGTGGACACTATCGGCTATATAATTTTGAGATGCCAGGCGAGTTTGCAAATGGTGTCCCACGTCGTCAAACGAGTCTATTAATACTTGCGCTCTTATTAAGTTTAAATTTATAATATTGTGGCAAAACTTTGTGTCATCAAAATGGTACGACATATAAATGCTACAATCGGTAATGTGCATTATATTCGGTATAAGTGGTGTCCCTTAGTAGCTTCACAAGAGCGTGCGAATGCACATCCACTTTATATAACATCCTTGAGCTGTTCAAGCCACTGGACAATCAGTTACAATGCGGTTTTCTAAGGGTTGAATGAAGTAGTTATTTACAATAAAACTATTTATGAACAGCAGCTAATGCTTCGTACGCCATTTAATGGGAAATCATCTAAACGAACCTCCTCATGGGCAATCAATAATTCCAAAAATATCCACTGTCAAAATAACGGAAAATATTAACCTATATGTTGAAACTAAATTGATTCTTCGGGCAACGGGAGCCAATCTGAAATGGGTTTTAAGTGTTTTACGATGAATTATTGTGTTTTAATGGTTTTATGGCTACGATTTAGATAAATTTCTTTAAGTTTGTGTTATATATCGACAATTGAACAAAGTTTATTATTTTGTACAACATAAGCGTTTGGAAAGTATCATATTAAACTTTTCTTTCTATCTTAAACACCAACGCAGATATTTTCATGTTCAAAAAGCCTGGGAGTTTTTATTTTTGTACAAATGTATCGTAATCCAGGCTCTATTTCCAAAATACAAAGACTCATGTTTACGTCTTACCCCATTGAATAAAACTGATAGCTCAAAAATCAATTATTTCATTTTCATCTATGTACATTCAAATTAATTTATTGAAAATTGAGAAAATGGAAAACACATACTTGTTCCAAGAAGAACTATTTAAAGAAGAAACGTAAACAAACATGCTGTGCTACTTCTTGTTTTCATAATTTGCGGGCTTAATTTTCCAATGTGCACTGATGTTTTAACATTTACGATATTTTTCCTCGCTTTTTCTTTATTATGTCCTGTTCCCAATCTTTGCTCCCTGCTATTTAACTTCTTAAATACTTTGCCGATGTAATGGTTCATTCCCCTTTCTTTTATTCTCAAACACTTCTTTTCGGTTTCTCAGGTCGTTGATTTCCTTCCGTGTTAAAGTAAAGGGAAATTTTATTCTTTATCTTTTCTTTTGCTTATGTACTGGTCCTCTAACGTTTTCCCTCTATGCAGTCGTCCACTTATGTTTCTTGCGTCCTTTGTCAATTGTGATCCATGTACTTAATGACGTTAACTACTGATTGAACATATTCATTACGATTAATAAAATTTTCGATAAAGGTCGCCTATGAAAAGAAAAGTGAATTTCCTTGCTTGAACCATGGGGTTTTTATGATTTAGCACTATTAATTAATAATTATCAAGCTACTTTTAAATTTATACGGTCATCGTGTCACTATGTTTTTTATTTAGATTAAATATTGAATATCTAGACACTCTAATGAAGTTTACAAATTAAATATATATTCAAAAATAATAGTTTTCTGCTTTAGAGTATAATATAATTGTAACACCTGTATTATAGTTTGATAACTGTTAGATAATTACAGTAAATGTCGTACTTTGCGTGACTTAAACAGAGACTTTCCTTTTATCTACAGCCGAAGTTATCGAACGATTTGTTGAGTATACTGTATAATCCATATCAATTTATATAGTAATTAGAAATAGTTTAATTTTAAATTTGATAAAAATCAGTAAAGATGGATGGTGAGATACATAAATCAATGCTAGGTTAACTTTTTAGAATTTTTTATAAAATTATCCAAGTTTAAAGGGTGATTGATTGCTTTATTTACAAGGCAGCCGAATTTGTGCTTCCAAAATTTGAATTTTTAATTCTGTAAATAAATAAGATTCATTAATTAAGCATGCACACGTATAAATCATGCTAAAGAAATGTTGCCATAGTTTGTATAACCCATAGAAACGTTGCTGTGATTTATATAATACATATCTGCATTAGAAAAATGGCTGTAAACGATTTTCAAACCTGCTACAACTGCAGTAGATTAATTCGATGGAATTACACAGATTTGTACAAATTTCCCTTAGTGGATTTAATCGTGCCACCAAACCCTAGAATTCAGTTTTTAGCCCCTCGTGCGGTTCAGAGAACACCAACTTCAGACATGAAAACATTTACAATTGCGATGCCTGCCTCATTTTCTTATTTATTATACGCGTATCTTCTCCAACCGAGATTATATCAAAGCCCTGTTTTTATGCAAAAAACACGCAACAGGGCCGTTTATAACCATTAGACAAGACCTGGTGCTTGCATTCGGTTAATTAATACATAACTCGAGCGTTCCACGTGGATTTTCCGACCAATTCTGGTTGTGTGTTGTCCCTGCTCCCTGTTCTGTTCTGCTCCCTCTGATCGATTATTGGAGTCTAATCCTTCGGTGTTTAGTTGATCCCGTGACATGATATAAGCGGTTTCCTGCGCGGACGGAATGCTCTATTTTTATATCTTTTCGTTTCCAACAGGAAAATGTTTTCCCTTGTGTTGCTCACGAATTGATTTTAGGATTTAAACTTAAGAGGTTTTGGGGAGGTTTTGTGTTCACTACAATATAACACATATTCTTTTACGGTTTCATATTTCAAATTTTTCCGAAAAAATCGAGGCTCCTGTTTCCATAAAAATTTGTCTTCCATGTTTTAAATACTATTATGTACGAATATCAAACACGTTCTATAATATTATGTTCTACACTTAAACTTAAAGCGTTTACAGGGTGTCTCGGGATGACGTGCAATACATTTAACGGTGAATTCTTCAATCAATATTACGGAGACTACAATACTCGGTACTGGTAGCTCCGAAAATGCTTTGTTACAAAGTTATAACACTTTTTGGGATTAACATTGTAATTACGGTTTTGTCCCGAAGTTTTCCTGTGAAATTAATGTTTAGATGATATTCTTATGATAGTCATGACTACTAGCGCTAAATAGAACTGAAAATATTTGAATTTCACCGAGCTGAATTATATTCAGCAAAGCGCAGTGAGGAGATAATTATATCTAAAGTTTTAAATAAAACTCAACTTTATTTTTAATATAGTTTTATAGAATTCATCTTAAAAAGAATGAAATAATTATGTTGCGAAGAATTATGGGGCTTACATATATACTCTGCTGAATTAGATTCCGTATTCATCGTAGAATTAATTCATTATTACATTAATTGCACATCATGTTGAGGCACGCTATACGAGAAACTTAAAGCTGATGTAGAAATAAAAGTAGCTCTTCCACATGAACTTTGTAGTATATGGTACGATAAAAATATTGAAATTGTTAGGCACAAAAATACATCTATGAATTCAGGAACGATTTCGAAGAAGATTGTAGAATACTTTAGCATAAGGACAAGTCGTTGGAGAATCAGACTCCTAAAACAGTATAAGGAAACAAAAAAACTAGCCTATAAAAATTTCATAAACACATTTTGAATGCATATACTCTAGCTGTAGGCTGGCAGCTACAACAATCTTTTAAAAATTTATGGCCTGATTGCTTGTAAAACTTTAGTATTACACGAGTTCGGGAAAATATGACAAAATGATAAGCATTTTCGAAGCCGGAATCAAAAATATAGAGCGGTGTTAATATGTATATGTGAGACAAATACTACTTATAACCGAAGTAACAATAAGATACGAGGGTTATTCGGAAACTAAGGTTCGAATCGTCGTAGCTAATCGAATGTCGCGCAAACATTGAAACGCGCATGCGTACCAACTCCCGGCATGCCTTGCTCGTCAAACGACGCCATTTGCATTGGTATTGTTGCAGTGTGCTAAGTACAGTGCTACTTCAAAATGTTTAAAACAATCGATCAGCCCGCCGACCGTGAAATACGGTCAGTGATTCGGTTTTTGACAGCAAAGAACGTTTCAGCAGCGGCGACGTGGTCTTCTGACGTCTGGAGTTTTGTTGCTGCATGCAAGCTTGTAGAACGTTATGACAAATGTTTAAACAAAATAATATGGAAACTATGTAGAAAAATAGAGACACATGTAAGGAATTTAAAAAATAAAGTTTTTTGAAAAAATCTGTAGTTTTCTGTTTTATAAGTAAACGGACCTTAGTTTCCGAATAACTTTCGTACGTAAGTTTTACCGTGAAAAATGCTGTTGTAGAATATGTTGCTCTGATTGGACAGTTACCAAGTCAGTTTTCAAACTTTTCAAATAGTTTTTCATCCAAGATCGTAGCGTGTTTTCGAGAAAAACGGACGCCGTTGATTTTTGTAACCAAGCAATCAATACCGATTGTTATAGCAAATTATAGCCAGTTCCTGGGGATTTTTTCTAAAAAGTCTGGAAAACCGCAGGCTAGATCTGGCACTTAATGTAGAAAGTTTAATACATTATTAATAAAAACTTAACATTTTTCAGCACTCTTTTAGTATCATATGCTCTTCGGAAATTTAGCTATGAAAACCATTTTAACATATAAAAATCAAACATGAATAAAATGCAGCACGCAAACTCAATAATCCCAGTGATAAAAATGAAGGGTAAAATTAAATTCTGCAACTGTATTTTGGCCTTATACACTTATACAGGGTATCGTGAAAACCGCGTACAATATCGTAAGTAGTGTACGTATCCTGGTGTTGCTTAATGAATCCTACAAAACAATTCAAAATTTCCAGGGGCTTTATTTTTGTGGCTTGCTTAAATTGATATAGGCAGAAACATCTTACAAGGCGTTTAGTTTCGTACAAATTCACGTAAACTTTGTTTTTAAAACCCTTATAAGTTGCAATTAATTGTGTTAAACCACAACAATTTATTTACAATAAAAATGGTATTAAATAAACCTGAAGAATATCTCATACAGTAACTCAAATAAATGGCTAACAATTTTCCAGCTTCGAACTAAAAAATTACGAAAATTTAGGGGCCAGGGTTATTTTTCTACGGTTCACTTATGTATAGAAGCTTATTCAAATGATTGTAACTACTGAGGGTACCAATCAGGAACCCATACAATAACAGTCTGTATAATAATAACGAATTTATTGTCTTAATAATATTGATCTTAATCTTACGTCAACAAGGTGAGGGCCATCCTCATTCCTTATTTAGTAATCATAATATATGAAATTCCATTTCGTATTCGATATCAACTTTTGTATTTTAAATGGAATGCCTTGTCCTTGATTCTAATTGAGACCATACACCCTAGAGAGATTTGAATTTGGTCCTTCTAATTCTAACAGTTATCATCGTATCATTATTGCGATTATACCGTATATAGTTAATATGTCAAAATAAAGAAACGGTTTGTGATTATCCATAACCTTTGTTAAGGGCTCCTGCAATTTTCAGCAGCGCCCACATCCGGTTAATTGTGATTGACAACCTTCCTGTAGTTTTGCATAACAATGACTTAACAGATAAAATAAATTCCACTATCTCAAATGTTTCTACACTTGCAAATTTTTTATATTTTCTGCTTCATACTCGCCTGTTTAATAGTTACCAAACATTGTTGGAGCTTTTGATGCTGTGCAAACATTTTTCGCTGAAACGCAAAGCATTTCCGTAACTCGACCCTCTTCCATTAATGTAATTACTTAACAGAATTTTATTTGGCAACCACATGTCCTTAAACAAACAATTCATCTTTCAGCGCACGTCTCTTTCGTAACACTATCCAAAAACACAATTTTCGGCTAATGGTAATTTTGGTTTATGGATCGCGTGGCGCAAGAGAATAAATCATCTTAAGACACCGGTGTTAGAATCTTCGACCACGGCATGATGTTAATATATTATGGTATATTTCAGCCCTAAAATAATTCTTTATTTATATGCACCGCGAACTTCCGCCATTTCCCCGCCGCCGCCGTCATTGCGGCCGTTGCATTACATCATGAAATATGAAATAATACCGTCATTAGGTTTGAATAGAAAATTGCAATGCACGTAATGCATTAGAATGGGAGAACGGCGTTATATTGCTGCCGGCGCCCTTATCGCAACTTTTCTCCTTTACTCCGTTGGAAACCGAAATGATGGTAACTAAGTAGGTATACATCCTTGCTCGATGCAAATTTTCACCAACTAAGGTGCTCATAATACAGACTTCCAGCAATGCTTCCTCTCATACTTGCCAAAAACTTGGTCTCTGCCTAGAGCGCAGATGAGGGATGATAAGAGATTCGCGAGATAGCGTTACGACGAGCGCGAGATGACAGAATGACGGAAGGGCTCCACCATCTACATATAAGGAACCTCCGAGTCGACCCGCATACGACAATGACGAACTATATTGGCCAAATTTCAACAAAAGCACATAAACCACGCACGTGCATTCAACAAAGTTCGGGTCGATCAAAATTGCATGTTTTAAAGCTTTTGTAAAGAACTTGTAAGAAATCTGCAATGTAATTTTTAAACATCCCGTATAGAACCTGTCAAGCCTTGCAGTTACGTATCTCGTAGTAGCTTATGCAGGTTGAACTGTATGTCCTCAAATAACGCAATCTTAGACGTCCTAGACCACAGTTGAAATTGTACTGTAAATTCTCAGTTAAGGCATCTTTATACATCGCAAGACATAGTTTAGGTAAACTGAAGGTTCTTTCTTAAGGTATTCTTACACATGCTAAGCCTAAGTTGAGGTTGAACTGTAGATCCTCAGTTACGGCGTTCTTTAACCACCGTTTACATTGAACTTACGTCCTCAGTTTCGGCAGTCTTGCATATCCTAAGCTGTAGTTTATAATAAACTGTAGGTCCTTAATTAAAGCGTTTTTTACGTCGGCAAATCACGGTTTAAGTTTAACTGGAAATTCTCAGTAAATGCATCCTTACATATCTCACGATAAAGTTTAGGTAAACTGAAGGTTCTTTCTTAAGGTATTCTTGCACATCCTAAACCTAAATTGAGGTTGAACTGTAGATCCTCAGTTAAAGCAGCCTTTAGCGACCGTTTAGGTTGAACATTAGGTCCTCAGTTACGGTATTCTTGCATATCCTAAAGCTATAGTTTATGATAAACTGTAGGTCCTTAATTAAAGCGTTTTTTACGTACTGTAAATCAAGATTTAGGTTTAATTGGAAATTCTTAGTAAAGGCATCCTTATACATCTCATGACATAGTTTAGGTGAACTGAAGCTTCTTTCTTAAGGTATTCTTACACATGCTAAACCTAAGTTGAGGTTGAACTGTAGATGCTCAGTTACGGCATTCTTTAGCCACCATTTACGTTGAACTTTAGGTCCTCAGTTGCGGCAGTCTTGCATATCCTAAAGCTATAGTTTATAATAAACTGTAGGTCCTTAATTAAAGCGTTTTTTTACGTACTGCAAATTACGGTTTAGGTTTAATTGGAAATTCTTAGTAAAGGCATCCTTATACATCTCATGACATAGTTTGGGTGAACTGAAAGTTCTTTCTTAAGGTATTCTTACATATCCTAAGCTACAGTTCAGGTTGAACTGGAGACCCTCAGGTCCGTTAGCCACCATTTAGGTTGAACTGTAGGTCCTCAGTTACGGCATTCTTGGATATCCTAAGCCATAGTGTATGATAAAATGTAGGTCATTAGTCAAAGCGTCTTTTACGTACCGCAAATCACAGTTTGTGTTTAATTGGAAATTCTCAGTAAAGGCCTTCTTACATATCGTAAGCTACCGGTTAGCTTCTACTGTTTGTCTCCAGTTAAGGATTTATTATACATAGTAAGCCACAGGTATGTTCCAGTGTAGGTCCTCATTTAAGGCATTCTTACATCTCCTAAGCCACAGTTTAGGTTGAACTGTATACCCTTAGATAAGATAACCGTATGTATCCCAAACTACCGTATTAGATTAATTATAGTATTTTTTCAAATCCTGGTTCTCAGTTTAGGAGTAATTGTACGTTTTCGTTTAAAGCGTTTTTAAATATCGCAATCGTCGGTTTAGGTTAAACTGTAGATGCTGAGTTAAGACACGCTTACATATTCCGAGCCACCATTTTGGTTTGTCTGTAGGTCCCCAATTAAGGATTTATTATTTTTCCTAAGCCACAGTTGCAGTTTAACTGTAAGTCCGCCATTGACACATTCTTGCTTATCCCAAGCCAGAATCTAGGTTGAACTGTCGATAACAGTTAAGTTATGTGTGGAAGCATTTTTATACATGTTAAATCACAGTGTACATTCAACTGTAGATCTCCTGTTACGGGTTTATTATATATGCTAAGCCACCGTTAGGTGTAAGGGTAGGTCCTCAGTTAGGGCATTCTTAGGTTTTATAGTTCGTAAGCTATCTCTGAAGATGCTACCTTTGCAAACAAATTATTATCATAATGTTATTCAATCGTGCGTTGAGTTGCTCAGTAATGTGACTATTTTTTATTTTCAACTGATTCTGGCGATTTCGAGTAATTTATTGATATTTATTATTATTCAGTATTTTTATGAAAGTTCCCCGAATATAGTGACATTATCCAATGGCAACTAAAAAAATCTATAACCAGTCAACAGTTAATATCGTCCGGATTTAATACAAAGGTTTGTAATAGTATTTTTAATTTATTGCGTGGTGATTTCGTTCAGCCGGCTATCTTTGGTTTAACATGCGAACTTAATAAAATATAGCCAATTATTTTAATTTTAATTTTTGTACAATTGCAAGTATAGAGTAAAAATCTAGTTTGTTCAATTAGTCGTGCAAGTGTATCGATACGTACGTAGGTCGTACAAACGAATTTGTGCAGTATGTAGCTTAAGCGTTCAGGTCTAGTCTTGGGTTTGGGGTAACAAAACGTTGGCAGACAGCGAAGGTATATGAAATTACTTTATAGATACCGAAATGGCAACAGTTATGCTTACGACAGCAGCAAAATAATTTTTCTTAGTTCGAATGTTACGATTATTTCCGACAAAATGTGTCTTCTAAATCTGCTACAACATGATAACGTACGCTAGCAAATCGCCTGGGTGATTATACTAAAATGCAAAATCAGCTGTTTCATGTTGTGTTTGATGATGTTCATTGTACTGTGCAATATACACTAATCAAGCAAATACGCTCATTAGAAGTTCTTATTTAAAAAAGAAAATATAATTGAGTTTTCTTCTTTGTTGTCAGCAAGTAAGAGTAGCAATAGTGAGAACATTGTATTAATTTTATATTCGGAAATACTTACAATTATTTGTATTTTATTTCCAGAACGAAGTATATTTAACTGTAAAAATTATTTAAGATACCCGTTTCAAAAATTTAAAGATTAGTATTTCTAATTAGCCAACGAATATTGATAAAACAACTTATACGACCACAAAGTAGTTGTATTATTTTTTATTTGTACTTGTTTAGTATTTGTTGTGGATTTGGTATCAATGGCAGCTTCTGAATTAGTTAAATTATTTTATATTTTGTTTATGTTAAAATTATTGTTACGTGTATAGGAGGTCCAACAATGGCTATTAGTTATGTTTCAAATCATATTAAAAGTCCCATAAAAGCTACAGAATTTAAATGCATTTTTTTTAGGAAATGTTTAATCTAATGTCGTATAGCTACAGCCAAGTCAGATTGAAAATCTATTGTTACTTTATTTGCACGTTTATAGAAACTACAAAAAACATTTCTTTGGCCCTTAAGATATGAGAAAATAATAATTGAAAATTTGACCCAAAATTGTTTGAATACCGCAGGATAATAACAAAAATTTGAGTTATAAGACGTTATGTAAAGGAGAGTAAGATAGAAGTGTACCTTATCACCTGCCACAAACCAATATTATTAGGTAGGTCAGTAATTTCTATTCAGTCTGTTGTTATCACAAGCCAGACAAGTTTTTACGTGTTTGCCACTTTGGATTTACTTTACAATTAGGTAATAACCTTCTACAGCTTAAATGCATTTTCTATGTATCATCAGCAGTTCTCACACAAAATTTTATTTTATTTTTTAATTCAAAAAAATAAACTTAATGATTTTTGAAAAATGAATATTACCATTGAATTCTACTTGAGCCAATCTATTACTGGTTTAAATATTTGTGCGTATTTCTGATACATCCTGTATCATCCTCGGCCTACAGCACCTCGACATTTTTGTTTAGAACAAAATATTTAAATAATGATACTATGACAAATAATAAATATTTTCAAAACAATCCTAAGTATCGCACTACAGAGTTTATTTTTGGACATACTATATTTAAAAGACTTCTTTTCTTTCACCAATTTCTTAAGAAAAAATGCTTGGAGGCTCCTAACCTAAGTCATTGCTGTGTGAGTAAAATACTAAGATATAGTGCAACAAGTATCGCAATAATGGCAAGCTGAGTTGTCGAATTCCATTATGAAATAAAAAGCCAACGAAAGACGTATACAAATCTAGTTTAATCAGTGAACATGGATTTCCTGTGAAAAAATTGTACGTTTTAAATTTAGTGGCCAGAGAAACATTATTTAAATTTGGCGCAATAAAATTATATACCGAGCCTTTTTCAGGAGGGCTACTAACTTTTATAAAGAACCTTCAAATAATATTTATTAATTGTAAGGTCGTTACCACGCAGCTCGAATTTTGGAGTACTCTGTAGTTGAAGGAAAAAACTGTTAAATGTTGCTCTAATTTTATTGTTTTAGGATCCAGAGTTAACCGACCTGTTCGGTTCATTTTCAATTAAGTATGTAAGAGAAGATAAATGTTTGTAGACTATAACTGGCTTGGAAATGGTGTTCCAAATCGTCAAGACAGTCGTTTGGCATAGCATTAGTCCGCATAATGTTCATAAACTTATAGAACTGTAATACTAATTTAATTACCAGCAACGTTATCAGTGGTCAAAATTGCCCTTTCTGTTTTAACGAGGGAAGTGTGCTTGCTAGTAGTGTCTTTACAATTTTTTTATTTGGTGTAACTGAAATTGTACATTAATATAAAATATTTGGGGATAAGTTGTTGCCTTTAACTGTTTACACGGTGGTTATGCACAATAGATAACTTTACTTACATATAATGTATCGATTAAGAAAAATTTATAAATATCGAAAAAATCTGAATATTTTTTTTATAAAACAATAACATGACTACAGTTTTTATTCCACTGTATAATTCCTTTTAAATTTATCACTGTCGTACTGATAGCACTGATTACTTCATAAGACCGATTTTAGCAGTTGGCTTTTATGTTTACTTGCACCAACAAAACATTCCAACATATCGTTTAAACTCAATCCTGGATTTGCTGATTGAGGGCAGGCGAGGTTTTTTAACTGAAAGCAAATGAATAAATGCGAAGGAAGATTTCGTAAGCAGAATCGTGGCTTGTATCTTCATGCTTCACGCTATATACATCCGGCACAAATTAGTTATTGATTGATTGAACCATTAAAGCATCTGCAACAAACTTGCAGGGCCATCGACGAACTTTCTCAACTTAGCAGAACTAACTAAACTAGATAAATTAGTGGAGCTTTAATCCCGTGTCCGTTTTATAGTTGGGCTGATAGTAGAAATCTAGCAGATGGTGACGAAAGTGCCTTGCATTCATATTCGCTATCTACCTAGATTGTCGATCAATCTTTAAACAAATACTCCTGTTTTACTGTAAACCAGTTCAATGTATTCGATACATTTTTATATGGTGGCTGTTCGTCTTTAAATAAGACATATTTTAGTCCAAATCGCCCAAATAAATGCAAACTTTTTGAAATGAAAGCGGATTAAATAAATTAAGTCGAGTTAGTAAACAGTTTACAGTGTTTTGGATAGTGAAAAACCACAAGCCAACGAAAGGGATGTCGCACTCATTCCAAATTGTGTATTAAACTATTTCCAGTTTCTACTGTCTATAGTATTGATCACTTTTATTCATAGGGTTATCCATGTTAAACGGCGAATAGAAGAAAGTTATTCTGCATAATAAATGTTATTGCTTGCATTCTGCATAAAAATGAGCCCTCGTCTACAGGCTATTGTAAGATTTATTACTAATATCGCTACAAATTAATTATTAGGTTATGTTGAAGCAAAGTATGTATTGATATACAGAGTTAATCAAATGTATGGAACCATCCATATATCTCGGTAATCATTCGTTAGATTTGTATGAATTTTCGTACAGGGTGATTTCAAAATATGGCGGATTCGAAAATGATGTTGCCACGTTTTCAGTTTTCTCGAAATTCCTGTCAACTTCATTATTTCAAATGGAACACCCTATATATTTCTATAACATTCTATAGGAAATTTTTCATTTAGTTCATTGATATACCATTTGATATTTTTATTTTCAATAATAACAGAGATATCTAAAAAAACGCTCTTGAATAATCAAATCTAACTAAAACAACGAAAGGCTACTCACTTAAGTAGGGTTTCAAATTGTTGGCCATTGACTGTCTGACAATGAGCTAAACGATTATACACTGCATCTACACTGTTTCTGATGTATTCTCCTGGAATATCCTCCATCACTCTTCGGATAACAACTTTCAAATGTTCGAGATTTCTTGGTCTTTCTTTGTATATGATATTCTGAACATGTGCCCATAAAAAGAAATCTAATGGTGTAAAATTCGTAGAACGTGCTGGCTATTCGATGGTTCCAGGTCGTCGTGTCCATCGGTTTCTGGATATGTCATCAAGATATTGTCTTATATTACTTGTAAAATGCGGTGGCGCCCCATCTTGCTGCAACCAAGTATTTTGACGTACTCCACCATTTCCATCGAGGAACAAGTGACAATTTCATTCTGTAATAACATGAGATATCTGTCGCTGTTCAATGTTCCTTCAATAAAGAATGGTCCAATAATTCTGTCGTCAATGATACCAGCCCAAATATTCAATTTCTTGGGAAATTGTGTATGGTTTTCTTGGGCCCAATGAGGATTCTCGAAAGCCCAGTATCGACAATTCTGCCTGTTGACCGACCTAGCAGACGAAAAGTGGCTTCATTGGAGAACAAGATATTCCTAATGAAGTTATTACCTCTCTCCATTAAAATTTCACAAAATTCATTTCTTCTATCAGAATCGCCCCCAATCAGTTCGTGGATCAAATTCACTTTATACGGCTCATGTTCTCCTTCTTCAAAATTCTCACCACCGGCATTTGACTTATTCCATTTTCTAAGCCTAATTGAGTTGAAGACGTATGTGGTTCATCCACGGCTGAAACTACAACATTTAGTGCTTTTTCAGGCGTAGTTGCTGTTTTTGGACGTCCTGATTTCCGAATATTCTTCACATTCCCAGTAGGTATGCTCGAATCATTTCAATGTTTTGGATACTGTACTTCGCGGTATAGGGTCTCGATCTGGGTGAGTCGTATTGAAGAGATTAGAAACTTATTTCTGAGTTCTTCTTCTATCTGCGAAACCAATCATCGTCAATATCTCAATACGGTCTCTTTCTGAAAATAAAATACTTATTATTATCGAAGAAGTTTTGTTGTTTTATAATACGAGCAAGGAAATTATAACTTAGACTTGATTGAGTCAAGAAAAGTATTGACAATTAGTTAAAATATTCTAATAATTAAGATATTGATATTTCTAATCAGTCTTCCTGTTCTAATCAGCTTTAATAATTCAGGAATACTTTGTTCGTTATTTTTTGAGATATCTGTTATTATTGAAAATGAAAATATCACATGGTATATCAAGTAACTCGTTGAAAAATTATCTATCGAATATTATGAATATTATATAGGGCGTTTCATTTGAAATAATAAAGTTGACGGGAATTTTGAAAAAACTGAAAACGTGGCAACATTGGCGATAACATTTTCGAATCCACAATAGGTTAAAATCACTCGATACGGTAATTCAGAAAAATCTAACAAAGGGTTACTGAGATATATGGATGGTTCCTTACATTTGATTAACTCTGTATATATTATATATGTGTTTACAGTGATTGGTTCTCTGTAATATATATATAATGATAACTTCAAGAGTCTTTTTGAATTTTAATTATAGTCAATTAATGTTTTTTTAATGATGTAGTATATACTTAATTACTCTTCAATATTAAGTACATAGAACTTATATTGTTTTAGCGTTAGACTTAAATTAAAGGTTTATTTTTAATTAACTGTCTTTCTGAGTAAAATATCGATGCTGGCTTGGGTTCGAGACCCAAGCGGTACAATTCAGATTCCAATTCCGCTTGCAACTGTGGGATCTTAATGCTAAAAACCTTCTCTGGAATTTCTGTCGTTCGTAATCGACGTTAAACTGTAGGTCCCCCATGTTTTTACCTTAGCGCTGAGAAGAAACGCGTGGCAGAGAAGAGGCCGATGCCCAGCAGTGGGATAAAAAGGCTGTCAATGATGATGATGATGATGAGATTTTGTGTAATATATGGCCTCCTTCACATTTGAAAAGTTTTTCGTTACTTAATTTTTCATATTTCACCCAATTCTGTTTTGCCGCTATTTATTAGAAATTGGTTTTACGATTATGCAATAAAAAATTAAATGGCTTATTGTTTTGCAAAAATAATAGAACTTACCCAAATTCGAACATCAGACTATGAGTGAATAGTGTATGTCCTTTATTACTAGACTTGTGAATTTTGTTGGACCCAATGCATATATCAATACATAGATTACTTCAACATTACCGAGTAATTAATTTGTAGATGTAGTTAGTTGTGAAGGTTTTCCTATACATTTCTCTCGGCTAATTCAGGAAAATTTTATTTTTTTACTTTTGACAAATTTTGTATATCCCATAAAAATCTCCTCCAGTTTAGTTGTAAGGGAAATTGCCGCTACGTTTTAAGGACCCCATGTATTAATATACAAATATATAGATTAAGGCTGCCATTTTCTCCGGTGACCAGTTGCTGATATCAAGCAACAGCTAGTCACTTTGTATTTGCACATACTATGCAGGCTTGAGGTTTTAAATTATTAAATTTCTAAATTAATGCCTTTCTGGTTTGTATTTTTACAGTGAGTAGGTGTAAATCGATTTTTTAAACTACGTCTATTGGTACAGTATAATACTCCAATACGTTTTTGTAAGGTATTTTGGGCAATACAGAATTGAGAAATATCCAATTCGAGATCGGATGGTAAAACGAAAAGTAGGTACATTTTTTTTCTGTTTATTACGGTAGCAGGCTCTATCGAAATATCAAGTTGAGTTGAGACCTTGTATCTTTCCCCTAATGAAAAATTGATGCGCCGCCAATTCTGTGAATTTTTCCCGTCTTTCCACGTCGCGTATACGCCTATATGATTTGTAACTCGAGAGAAACTGTCGAGCAGATAAAAAGTCTGTAAAGTAGGCGATCGCCATGTTGTTTGTTGTTTTGTTAGGGATGCTCTCTTCTGAAAGTTTTCAGAAGTTACTGAACAACGGGAGGCCCTAGTTTTCCCGGTTATTTTAATTGTGTAACACGACACCACGGCGTTAATATAAAGTAGGCTATTCCGGCGTGCTTAGTACACGTCCAAGCTACATAAACAACACTTTTCTTACTGGAAGGGCATTTATAGTTATCAAAATATTTGCCACCTGCTATGAAAATGTTTTGGCAACGGGCGTCGTGTCCTTTTCCAAACCTTTTATGACAACGTTTTTGTCGCCCCAGGCACGCGAAATTTTCTCTCCGACAGCAAAAACAAAACAACACTCGTTGTGGTCTTTGATGATTCCTCTCCAATTTTATGCGCCCGCCGGGAAAACCGCACCAAGACCAAACTTATTGTGTATTTTATGAATTACTAACCGAGTTAATGATTCATTTCGCGGCAATGATGGCTCAATATTGTCTAAAGGATTTTAATTACATTAGGGCACAATTCGTTGATGC
Source organism: Limonius californicus (assembly GCA_014611495.1). Lineage (NCBI taxonomy): Eukaryota > Metazoa > Arthropoda > Insecta > Coleoptera > Elateridae > Limonius > Limonius californicus. The sequence continues at coordinate 23,004 of JABXWE010007584.1, forward strand.
CTCGTTCAATTAGAGATGATGACTTTAAGCTCACTCGAGCGGTTTCGAGCCCCGCAGATGCCTAAAACACTTCTCCCGGTCAAAGTTTTCTTTTTCTTCTCATTCTGCGTGTTCAAATCGATATGTAGTTGCTTTGGTTAGAATCGTGTTTTCATTTCGTTGCCGTCGAGTTTATTCCTATTTCTAAACCGAAGATAGGCTTTCCAAAATTAAAAAAAATGTACAGATTTCAAATTTTTCGTATAAACTGAAGATATTTTCGTACAGCCTTGAACCTGAATTGTATTTTTCTGAGAAAAATCGCAACAAGTTTCATTATAAAAATAAAACTGGCTGAATTCCAATTGTGACTTATCGTCCTTTATATCAGCGGGCGGTTTATGGCCTTCAATTCAATGCTATTTTTTATTCAGATCCTGATTTCTTGGTTCTTATACGTACTAATTAAAAATCTGATAAGATCCCCTATCAGATAGGGGATAGCTATGATCATTAAATAGGACTTATCTAATTATCGTAGCTCAACTCTGACCTAACACTCTTAAGATTTTTATATTATAATTGTGTTAAACCCTTTAAATTAATAAGTAGGTAATACGACCTTTATTTCTTTTAGGTAGATGTAAAGATATCTCTTACATTAAACAATAATACAAATCTGTTCCAATTTGTTAACCTACTCTGAATTTTTTTTTTTTATTATTTACAATTTGCAAATTTACAATCTGCAAATTTACAATCTACTTCCATGCAGAGTATTAAGTGAATGTGCTGGATGTATTAGACTTGTAAGGGAATCATCCACTGATTTTCCCCTTGTAGATTGTGTTAAATCAAAACACATGCCTGTTGAATTAATATACCCACTGAAAATTTTTTACAATTACCTTTCAATACGAATTATACACATATGCTGAGAGATTTTATAAAAGTTCTAGTTTGAATGTAAAACTACCCTCTCTTAGAAGATTATTCCTTACAGTTTTCCTTTATTTTAAAATACATACTTTGAAAATTATGTAACAGCTCTCTGAGACTTTAAACCAGCACATGTAGGAGAATTTCAAAATCTCCTCGGTTCCCGCAACCTTCTTAGATTTATTTCTTAGGTTAGAGCTGTTTGGCGGCTGTTTGTCATTCAAATAAACCAAAGCACATGATTCCCTTCCTAATATGCTTACTGAAAGTTATTTATTGCGCCCTTCAGAAATGAATGACACTCCCCTTTTATGAAAATTCAAAATAGATGCCTACAATTTGTGTGTAATGATGCACTTAATGCTGATATCTGCTAAAAACAAGGACTGGGGGACGAAATACCCCCGCAGAAGTAATGGAGTGCATTTTTCATTTTTATTTATTCATTATTAAAATATTTTACCGAATAATACTTTGAATACCATCAGTAGGGAAAATACATACAATTAATTAAATACTTGCAACGCAAGTTGAAAAGCACATCTGCCACACGAAATTATATCGAGTTTATATGTATTATTTTAGTTTTATAATGCGAAATTAAGAAGAAATACGAAACCTTGTAAAGTAATTTACGATGCGTTATTATAATACGTCTTTTTAAGCATAAGTTTGCTAGATTTGAGCTCTTGATTGCTGATTCAGCAATCTACAACAAAAAAATAAACACAAAATGTTTTCGAAATCTGTGCTTTCTATATATCCGCCCAACAATGGATAGCGGGCAGCAAAAGGTAGAAGCACGGTCAACACCCGACACCAATATGTAGTTTTTGTGTTTTGTTTTTTTTTAAGTGCTATACCATTTGCATCCCTGCAAGACTTTTCTAGTTTCACCCCCTGGCAAACAAGCTATGTAGTTGCAGCATACGAACCTTCGAAGTATACGTTGCAAACGGAAACTGCACTACACGAAGCGGGATGAATTTAACACAACATCACTTATTTCATAAAATTTGTCTTGATCACTTAATATGTATAGCAATATAGAAATACAAAGGCAAATCTATTCCACCGTGTACAGCTCGATACGCATGCGCTTTGCAGGTTAAGAAGAAGCAGGTAATTAAAAAAGTTCACACATGCGTATACTTGCCCTACGAAGAGTATTCAAAATCGGTAGCCTGTTTATTCAGATTTATTTTATGGAATAATAGGGGTTAGTACGCGTACTACGTCCGAATTTGTGCAAAATCATATATATGATACTTAAGTTTTAAGTGCAAGCCGGTGTAGTTGTGGGCTTTTCTCATTTTATTTTTTAGTAGAAAAAATCTTCCAGCGTTTTGGGCATAACTTTTCGCTGAGCCTGGAATATAGATACTAAATAACAGTTTATATTACTCACTTAGAGTCGGAGCGCACCAGCGGGCTCTGAAATTAAGAAGGGTTAATGTCGCACGCCCCTAACTCATAATTTTCTGCTTTTTTATGGCGCCCATCTTAAAACTTTGTTTAAAATTGCCTGTTTTAGAGCAATAAAGTAATAAAAGGACAGTGAAACTCCTATAATTCAAATATTTTTTACGCTTTTTTGTCGCGCTTTATCCCTTTTCACCTAATTATACGAGTAAAGCAACCGGTATTAATGCGATGAGATGTATATTTCTTAATTATGGGAGATTTTAACTAAAAACGTTATTTGGCTTTCGCGGCTGCCCAAAAACTAATTAACCGCTCGCGCGCTCCTGAATTTTAGAGAGGCTTAGAGGATGGAGGGAAACTCCGATCAACTGCGCGATTAACAAAGAACTTCCCGGGATTTTAGAAAAATTAGAACGCGAAATGATAGTGGATGCTGTTTCCTTAAAGGCGTCTCCTTTGATATGCTCGGGAGAGGAAAAAATTCTAATTAGGCAGATTACGTCGAACAACAAATCGATACACAATTAATTTTCAGACGGAATTTTGAGATTATCTTTTTTTAATGCTAAACTTGAAATTGGATCCTCTCTATACTGAATAAATTCTGATCGATAAGTTTCAACTTCTTTAAAGAATTCCCGTCGAGGGAGAAAGTAAAGGAAAAACATTTTATGAAGTTCTTTATAGTCCTATAAATATTTATCTTATTTTTTATAGGATGGATTATACGCGTAGAAGGATGATATAAGTTATTTAATAAAAATCAAAATTTGTGGAAAAGAAATTCATAAAAATCCAATGCATATCGAATCCTTTCTGTTTGCTGAATAGTAATGATCCTTGTCAATTAATTTTTCAAATTGAGGTTTTGAAAAATACGATTTGAAATATGTCATTATTTAAAAACGTAGACCTAATGTTTAATGCACAGGAAGATGCGATTAAGAGGATAGGAAGAACTGAGAGTGTAGTAAATCATTGAAATGGACTTAGAACAACCAAGCTAGAATGGTTCTTAAAATTGTAAAGGTTGTACCATATATCCCAAAAAATGTATATAAATATTTGTAATCGCCTGTAAAGGCCAACTGTTTTGGGGATATCTGAAATCAAAAGTTTATACAAATATTCCAATACAAAGTATTGATCCATTAAAAGATCGCATATGTACCGAATGCAATAGCTTGAATTCCGACTTTTTTGCGAATGCCGTGCGCGCTTTTCAACACCGTTTAGGTTATCGTTTAGACGCAGAAGGTGGCCATTTCGAATACTTGTTGTAACTGTTGTTTTTATTTTCGTTTCCGTTTTCTGTTATTGATATTTAATGTTTTACAATAATAATCGTCGTTGTTGTTCAACTCATTTTGATTTACTTATTTAATATAAAGACTGCATCAACATAACCTTCATACTCAAATAATTCACAACTACAGTGACGTTAGCTTCTTTTTTTAGTTGTGGGTATAGTTGGTTGCCTACACAATAGGCGTAATTGACGCGTTCTTATTAAAAGTATACATAGGCAATGCATACTAAAAAGATATGAAAAAAAGGTTTATATAAACGTTATTTAATTTAATGATGTAAAGTTAAAATATCATGTTAAAATAAAATTCAAGATGGCGGTTTTCCAGGTATCAATATACACTTTCTTATCTTAATTGGACGCCATATTGTTTTTTGCATGGGCCAATAGAATTTTTTTCTCTTTTCAACGATGTATGACAACCTATGTCTGAATACAAATTTATAAAAAATATTAATTGTTTTAATTCTCGCCACTGGGTGGGTTTCCCCCTCTTGCCAATGTACTGTCTAAAATCACATTTGCTTGTCAGCCACTTGGCTAGCTGTAAATCTACAGCTGTTGAATAAAAAAAAATTGTAAATCAATTAGGCCGAAATAACAATGGATAATATTATAACTAAATTTATTTATAACAGCGAACTGTAATACAAACTCAACTACAAAACCAATAATCTACAATATTAAATTGCTCAAATAATCCACCATTATTTGCAATGCAAAATTGGCATCGTTTCTGAACACTATTAATTACTTTACGGATAGTATTGCCATTAATACTGTGAAATGCCTCAAGTACTGCTTGCTGCAATTCTTCAACGTTGTTGTATGTAGGACCATAGACTTTATTTTTAACAGTACCCCATAAAAAGGTACCACAAGGAGCCAAATCAGGTGATCTTGCAGGCCAACGTACCGTTCCATTAGTTGCAATTACCCTATCATTAAATCGTTCATTTAAATAGTCCGTAACGGCACGAGTATTATGTGAAGGGCATCCAACCTGTTGAAATCACATTTGTCTAGTAGTTTCTAGTGGCAACTCTTCTATTAAATCTTCGATTTCCCCTTGTAAAAATTGAGACACCTTTGTCCAATTAAACTACCATTAAAAATAATGGGGCCTATTAATCTATTATTTATTATGCCACACCAAACATTGAAACCGATTCTAACTTGGTTTCGAACTGGAAGAGTCAGCTGTAAGTTAGTTTGAGAGTAGTAATGCTTATTATGTCTATTAAACATTCCACAATTGGTAAACATAGTTTCATCTGTCCACAAAATGATATTCTTGAAATTGGGATTGGCCTGAATACCAGTTGCAAAAGTGCAGTCTTCTGCATCTTCAGGTCTAAATTTTTGAAATGGTTTAAATTTATAATACTTGTACTTGTGTTTCTTCAAAATCTCTGAAACTCCAGTCTTTGGCACACCTACACTCTGCCCAAATTTCTCTAAAAGAAACACGTTAATCCACATTAACACAAGCTAAAACTAATTCTTCCTTTTCTGCATTATTCTTATTGTAAATATTTTGTCTTGCTGCAGCAAACGGACCTGAATTCTTTAGATTCTTGTCTAATCGCAATATCGTTTTACCATCATGTAATCGCCTTTCTGGATATTAAGCTCCGTATGTTTGACGTGTAAGTTCTACGTTCTTGTAGCACTTGATATACGTACAAAACACATCATATTTTCAAAATGTTCCATTATAAGTTGAAGTGATAACACAGACACTACTGACTGGCACGTATGATGATAAGCGTGATTTTTGTTTCGAAACATAATTTCACAGATAACAAAAAACAAAGTTATTGTGATTACGGCACTAGTAATTTCTGCCAGTAAAATGAATAAGTTTTTCAAATGTTATTAAGTGCCAATGAAAGTGTTTAAATTATCATGCAAATTGGTTCAAGCCACATCTCGGTGTCTTGGGTAGCAAGGAAGTTGCGGCAAATGAAAGAAATTGGGAGATATTTGTTTTTTTTTTTAATTTTCATAAGTGGGATTTGAGGTTGAATTCTTAATGAGCTCTCGAACCTGCACCTTTTTGCTGATTTAGCCATCTCCGTATCTCTTCAAATGCAGAATTTGCCCATGTTGTCTACGAAATCCAGGCACCCGGTATATATATATATATATATATATGTTGGTTTTGAGGATTCCGCGGGTGTTGTATGCTGTGGTTGGTTTCCAGGAATTCTTCCGCGTAGCAACTTCTTGGTCCTGGGACGGACCGGGCTGGTTGTCTTGACGACGTTTCGGCAAAGTCACATTTGCCATCTTCAGGTCTTGTCGGATAACTTTCTGCTGATGCTTCTTGTAATACGACTGTCGTATTACAAGAAAAATTTTTATGGGCAGTGAAGGAGGAACTGGAGAGGAAGGTTTAACAGAACTTATAAGATACACAGTAATTAAAAACTTTGAAAGGGAATCATAGCTCAAAATGATAACAAAGGGTAAAGAATCAGTGTGGAAAGTGAAGCGATGTGCGGTTAGAAAAGCAGAATTTGAAATGGTAGGATGGTAGGTATCCAAAAAGAAGTGCAAGAGCAGAAAGAATAAAAGGAAATATTTCGTGCTAGATATTTTAATAGAGATAAAACCTGAATATTTATAAAAAAATTGCACAATTAAAAGTTTTATTTAATATTGTGAAATCACTTATTAAGTTTGCGATTTTGAACGACAGGAAACGTCATAGGGACAATCTATTTGTATTTTTGTTTGCCATAAGGAAAGTGGAAAAAGTGCTGAAATATAAAATAAGAAAAAAATTAATTAACTTAGTTTTAAGAGCTCTGAATTTCCCAGAACCTTGGTAAAAACAAGCAATTTAGATTAGCAAAAAATAAATTGGGAGTTGGTTTGCATACTTAATAACAATGAATTTTAAAACTTATTTTAAAAACTTAATACCAACGAAAGGAAGAACGTATTCGGGCAATAAAAATGGAATTTGTTGAATTTTAATTTTGCGGGTAGCATTTTGTCGTTAATATTATGAAATAACTGCAGTACGAAGCGTTATTTGAAGGCTGTTTATAGTCCAGGTTTGCGGTTTCATTTTTACTTTGTCAAGAATATATCCACCATAACAACTTTTCCTTTTGGAAGGTTGGGTTGTTTACTCACCTGAATTTTCTCAACCTGAATCCTCACTGATCCGGATTTTTGTCAATCCGTTTCTATTCTCTTACAACAAAGATCCCCCTAATAAAAATATACGACAGACTATCATGCCACGAATATAACTGAAATATCCGGAACGTAACGTATTTATTTTGTTAATCTGCTAACAAACTCAAATCTACTTTAAAAAAAATACTAGTCGAAATTTGTATCGCCACGAGCGTCCTTAAAATATAATTCGTTATTTAATTGTTTAAAAAGTGATCACAGCGGTTACAATTAATTGTATCTGCATGGTTTTATCATTATTGCGCTTTATTTTAATTGACTTTCTGAACTAATTATTCAGTATATATAAACGGTAAACGTGTAAATAATTAATTTCCTAAAATGATTTCCCCCTGGCGCTACTGTTTTTTGGCAGAGTTGTAAACAGGTTGAAAAGCATCTTATCGACTGTAAAATTTTAAATAGTTAGTGATGTACTGACGCCCCGTTTGAAAGCTTTATTTATTCTGTGTATAATATAATATAACGATTTTTAAATCTTAATCTTTATAATTAAAACGGTAATAGGGTAAATAATACTGCTTCCGCATGATTTTTTCTTGGTTTACCAACTAAATCAACATAAAATATAGGCAAACAAATCTCAAACGACATATTTCGCTTTCAAGAAATTCAAGGGCTCGATTACGAACCTTTCTCTGAACCTACGGTATATGACTATTTGATTATCACATTTTAAGTAGAGTAACTAGATAAAATTAGAAATGTGTATCTAATTTGAGTACCAGCCACACTTCTGAATATTTCTGCTAAATGAAAAATCGTTTCTAAATTATAGCAGGAAAAGTAAATACACATTTTGCAAAAATATAACCTAATACAATATTAATTTTGTGTAATCTGTAATTAAATTAAAAGGAGTTAATAAACAGAATTACACTGTCTAATTAAAAAAAAACACCTAAGCTTTTTAGTGACATTCTTGTTTATAGTGAAATTTTAAATTTCCGGAATTAAAATAAAACAATTCAGATGTAAATATTAAGCTTTTTAGCAATATGAGGTTTGTTATTCAATAATTGTTTTGGTGTTTCTAGAGTTACTATCATGATAGGCACCGTACTAACAGTTTCTAAAAAATCAATAATTAATATTTAATTGTGTACGAGGTAGTAGAATACGTAACAATAATAAATATAGGGGCGGGATGGCTCAGTGGTGGAGAGCCAAGCTTTGGATGTAATAGTTCAAACGCTTCTCGGTTCGAATCTCCCCAGGGTTGGAAATGTTTCTAATTCCCTGTGTGGTCGGTACTGGGTCCCGGTCTCCATTTGCCATTGGGGATCAAATTAATGGAACTCCTCGAATTACGGTCGCATTAGAGGAGTAACAAGACCGTAAACAAAAACATTCACACACAATCGGCAAGCCGAGCACGGTTTCGCACCAACACGGTAACCCGCAGAGGCGGGCCCTGTTGTGCGTTGCACAAACTAACTTACCCTTGTCTCACACCAAAAGCGATGGGCTTGTGTGGCCAGGTGTTCCAGCGGAGTTGAACCATATTTATGTTCTGACAATACTTTTGGAAAAAACGTAAATAGTATATCGTTATCAATTCTTGCAAATGTTCTTTATCAAAAATCAAAATAATTTTTACTATATCATTTCATCGAAAACCCAAATAATTCTTAAACTTAAAAGTGAGTTTTTAATATCAGAACTTTCTTGTTACTTATTCAATTTTTACACATCACATAATTAATTGTAAATTTAATATACTCGATATGTACTGAAGTAGAAATACCATAAAATTTGATACCTATTTCACTATGACATCTAGAGAGGAAATGTTACGCATGGAAAATGTACAATCAGAATATATTTAATTCAAGAAGTTATATACAAAATATATTAATTACGTATTTGCCGGCCTCGGTGGTCTAGTGGTTAGCGCGTTTGCCTTTAGATCCGAGGGACGCGGCTTCAAACCTGGCTGAGGTCGGCGAGATTTTTCTAGCGGGGAAAAATCTGAAAATGCGCCTTCTGTCGGATAAGAAGTAAAGCCGTAGGTCCCGTGCCACTACGATGTGTGACACGTTAAAAATCACTACTGGGGTTGGAATTACCCCAGATAGGCAAAATTCTTAGTTAGGGTGTACAATGGGCCAAATGTGGCCTAAGTGCTTAGAGATGCTTGGAAAACCGCGTCCTAGATCTCGCTCTTTCAAAGCAAGCAAGCAAGCAACATACTAATTTAAGAAATCATGTTCTTCTTCTTGTGCTTACTCTTACAAGACGTAGCAATCATCTCCACTAAGCCTGTGCTACGCGTTTTTAAAGTACCACAGACATAGAGAACCTACAGCTTAACGTGGGTTCCGAATCACGAACAGTGTAAACACTTCTAACCCAGAGAATATTTACTAGGCAGAATACCTCGCTGGTTTGCCATTGACTGCGAGGGACAACGGCCGTTAAAAATCCGATGTTCCCGTAGGTATGGGAAATTGAACCCCAAAGCTTAGCCAAACTACCGCCCTATTTAAGATGTAATTCTATGTAAAGTTAGTATGACACGACACAATTAACAAAAACTGTTCAAAATTTTGTACAAAATGTTTTTACAAAATTCTGTATCGTGTCATATAGTGTGCAAAGTGCAAAGCATGCTGTAGATTCATGCTCTAAAATCTCGAGACTTTTGTTCAGAATCGGCGTCGCATCGATGCGCAAACGGTCGCAGAAGCCAGAGAGATGAAAGTTTTACCACGTGTTTACGCGATCACGCCAGCGCTAACCGTACTTTCTCTTATTTCGCTCGCGTTCTTCGTTGCCACAGAGTGTTTGTTTTGGCGTGTGTTCTTGTAAAATAAATAGATAAAACCTCTACGAACTTATGCATCAATCCAATATGTAAAACCTTGATAGAATTCTGCATTATACACAATCACATGACTATTTTGACAGTTCTCTCCTAGATGTCAACGCAATTTCGGCCTATTTGCGCATGCTCACAGGCAGAATTTTGTACAAAATTCTATTGCGTGTAATACATGTTTTGCAGAACTTTGTGAATTCATTTTGTACAAAATTGTGTATCGTGTTATATTAATCCAATTGTGATATTTACGAAGCTAGCACTACAGACCTGGAAAAAAATTGATAAATATCATTTCCAATACATTTTGATGTGATACGACGCGCTGAGAAAGTGTGATCATAATATTGTTATTATAATTGAAATCTATACATTAATATCAGCCACAGGACTGAATAGTATAGTTTATGTTTAAACAGGATTATCAAATAATTGCGCATAAATCACCTGCACACAGTTAAGAATCCTTTAAAAAGTAAGAGAAAAATAATAAATAAAATAATTTGAAGTTTAAAATTTTTTGTGTACTTCAACAACCCGGAGCGGGGGGGGGGGTAGTTTGAGATCCGTAGGGTTACAACCCCCGCAATTACAAGGCTGCGGCCTCCTTTGCGCCTCTGACCTGTACACCGCTCTGGCTAAGCTAATGATGATAACTCCTTTGTACGTCGATCTCATCGAGTATTTCAAATAATGAATTTCGAACCAACAATGGTCCAGATTCAATTTTAATGCTAGTTGGTCCAATCTTAATTTTTTTTCATTTTTGTTTCAGTTCACCGATGAACAACAACAATATAAGCAGTAATCACAACAATAACAACCTATTAAATGCAAACAGTCCGAATGGGGACCAGGATCAGCCGGATCCTGACAATATCAAAATGTTTGTGGGTCAGGTTCCGCGTTCCATGGACGAAAACGACTTGAAGCAGCTATTCGAGGAATACGGTCGCGTACATTCGATCAATGTGCTGCGTGATAAAACCTCAGGCATCAGCAAAGGTAAGGTTAAATTAAATATTTAACTTGAAGGTTTCAATTTCTGTGTTTGCGCTTGTGTTGCGCCGTAGGCAGCACGCTAAACAACCACGTTAGCAATGCTGTGTCGATACCTCTTGTAATAAGGACAAATGGCAAATGATATTGCTTTTTCCTATTTTCTCTCTTCCCTCGCCCTGTTCGGCTTTCACCCGATACGCTTTTTAATCTCCGTTCAAACCGTGTCCTTTCTAGTTGCTTTTTTGACCCCACTCCGGGATATGTTTAATTTAGGAAAAGCTTTAAGAATCGGCCACCAGAATAAATTATAAAAATTTTCCTACTTACCAAATCGATTGGCGCTTGCCTTTATTATACATACAACTTTAAATAGTCTCAGTTTGTGTGATTAGCTTTAGGTATAATGAACTTCAAAACTAATTACCCTAAATATCCGAATGTCATGTGCTTCTGCCAGCTACTTAATTATCAAATGCAGAAAATGCGTGCCACAGTATTTGTACGCCTCCCCCCCCCCCATCTCTTAGTCTAATTTAGCGTAAAACTACCAGACTTGCTTGTTCCTAATTAAGTAATTACGCATCCTTTATGACTGCAATTGGCAATTGCACACAAATATTCTACACTCCCATCAATCAAGAATATTTATTTATGGTAGAACTTCTCGTCAAATTTTCCCTGGTAGCGAATAGATCTGGGATTTCTTTCCAATAGGCTAGCCGCGCGTTTAAGTATGTTTTTGTGGAAAACAAAGCCTTTTATTACGTTTTGTTTTTGCACGCTATGGAATTATCGCCCGAATGAATAAATGCATTAATCAAACGCCATTAGAGCCGGATAAACAGGAGTAAAAAGTACAATGGCAAACATCATCGTCACATACAGCTATTATAATACCTAATTGATTAATTACACAAAATTACATAGCGGAGTGAATAAATTAGTTTACTTTGGCCATGTATAGATTAGTGAGCTTGGCACTATATTTACAGTAGTTTATTATTAGACAATTTAATGCTGTTTGCCAGCGCTATGGATTTTTCTTTTATGAATTTACTTAAAATTACCCCCGCAAACAAATGTTTTAATTGTTAACGTGTACAGAACGATTTGATAAAATTCCCGAAGTTCTCATTTAATCCTTTATCTGTTAACTAATAGATGTTACTAACATTTCAGTATATGCACGATTTTCAAGATTTTATGCAGAAACCAATGTGTTGTGAAAATGCGAACTTTTCACAAAATTATACAACACTTAAATTAATATTCTTCTCACTCGTGTGTTCGTAACATTTGTTTGCCTTGTTTGATGTCAATGAAAATTTTTGTAAATGATTTAATAATATACATTTTTCCTTTTACTTGATGTGAGTTCTTTTCTATTTATTGGTAATATAAAATTTGTATGTTTGTTTATTTCTTTATATATTTATTTAACTATAGCTTATTTTTGTTAGTATAAAAATTTGCATTCTACTTATATACAGGATGTATCAGAAATAAGTACAAATATTTAAACCAGTAATAGTTTGGCTCAAGTATTCAATGGTACTATTCATTTTTCAAAGATCATTAAGTTTATTTTTTTGAATTAAAAAATATAATAAAATGTTGTTTGAGAACTGCTGCTGATCACATAGAAGATGCTGTAGAAAGTTATTACCTAATTGTAAAGTAATTCCAAAGTGGCAAACACGTAAAAACTTGTCTGGCTTGTGATAACAACAGACTGAATAGAAATTAATTTTTTTTAGTTTATTTATTACACTACAATCTGTCATAAGACATTTAGTAGTTGTTTTGACATCATTGACAATTAATAAATTGAGAAACATGAAGGATGTGCATCCACTGATGGCACTCCCATATTAATCTTATGCTAGTTTAACGTATACACTATTGGTTCTATTGATTAACCTACACATTATTGCTGCATGTATCTAGACAACTAGATCCGCGGCTTTAAACCTTTTTAATCGTGGCTGCACTTGGTTATCATCGTTTAGTAAGCACTCCACTAGCGTGTTTGGGTGATCACTAATACGGTCATGATAGCGCGCACAAAACTTTTGTATCTCATTGTTTACTATTGGAACTGCAAGATCGCGTCTTATGGTTTCGTTGGGGACCTACCATGGTGCATTAACTAAGGATCTAAGTACTTTTGATTGAAATCTTCTCAGAATTTCAATATTAGACGTTTTCGCGGTACCCCACAGTTGTATTCCATAGGACCATATAGGTTTAAGCATGGTTTTGTAGGGGAGTATTTTGCTCTGCAGGGAAAGTTGCGACTTACGCCCGATTAGCCAATACATTTTTTGTAATTTAATCCCTAGTTGTTTTCGTTTTGCCCATATATGTGTTCTTCAGGTCGGTTTTCTGTCCAGGTGAATGCCAAGGTATTTTACGCTATCTGCTTATGGGATCTGCTGGTTGTTTATTTGCAATGGTGGACAGTTGCCTCTTCTGAGTGTAAATGTTACTTGGACCGATTTGCTCTCATTTATTTTTATGCGCTACTTATTACACCAATTTTGTATTTTTTCTAGATGTATTTGTAACATTTGGGATGCTTGGTTTGGATCAATGTGCGATGTAAGAATAGCCGTATCATCGGCGAAAGTAGCAACCGTGTTTCCTGCCACTATCGGCAGGTCCCCTGTGAATAACAAGTACAAAATAGGGCCCAGAACGCTTCCTTGGGGTACTCCGAGCTGATAGGGTGTAAGGGTGTTAATTCGCTGACATATTTGACAAGGAAGTGTCTATTCGTTAGATATGATTTGAGTATTTCATAGCAGTCCGTAGGTAAGATTTAGAAATTACTGACCTACCTGATAGTATTGGTTTGTGGCAGGTGATAAGAATTTTTTTGCACTTTTATCTTACTCTTCTTTGCATAACATGTCTTTGAACTCAAATTTTTGTTATTATCCTGCGGTACTCAACCAATTTTGGGTCATATTTTCAATTATCATTTTCTCATATCTTAAGGGACCCATTGCCAATGAAATGTTTACCCTAGTTTGTATATATTGTAATCTACCATCGGATTTAATATTTGTACCTATTTCTGATACATCCTGTATACTCTAAATAAAATTTAAACAGTGATCAGACAGTTCTCTTTTCGTAAGTCTAATTATAACAAAATACTGGAACAATCGCTCAAATTGCTATCTATTAAGTTTAAGACACTAGGTTGCTTAGATATAGCGGGCAATTCTCATTATCAAAAAGTACCACCTTTGTTTTATATGGAAAAAACTTCGATTTTCTTGTTTTAATGGGAACGTCTTCTGTGTTTTCGTTTTTCTAATAAGGAGCCGGATATTGTTTTCTGTCTCTTGGGCTGAAATAGTTCTCGAGATATAATTTCCTCTATTTGCGAGAACCATAAATAATTATATTTTCAAAGTGTAATATCTTCCCCAGCGTTTTAGACGCACTGAAAAAAATTTATGAAAAATATATTATATTATTTCTCTTTTTTTCTTAAATGTAAAGTTGTAATACAGTATCGATATTCCATAAAATGTGAACCAGAAGTACTACAAAAGTTCTAAACTTTGTAATAACAATTTATTTTTGGTGGAGAGGAGCACTTTTTATAATAAAATAAATGGAAGCGTAATATACTTGTAGTTTTGTAAACTGGCGTTTCTAGTGTCTGTCACTGTTTGGCTTAAAGTAACTGTCATCATTTTCCGTAAATAACAATGTTCACTATTTTAATTTGTTTTATAATAACTGTTCCTCCCGTCAACTATGACAAACGTTGCGAACCTGAAGAATTGAGGTTTAAAATATTGCTCTATTAGAAAATGATTTTTATAAATAGTTGGACAGAATTCTAAGAACTTTAGAGCCGATGGAAGTATTGAGCACGCCAATCGTAATGGAAAACGACGAATTTTAAACCAAAAATGGTGTCGATTTTGTTTTTTATTTTTTAAAGCCAACAATCTTTTTCTCATGCGTGATATACTTACGCACACCTCTCATAATAATAATTATTTAACGTTGTTAGGCTTTATATTTGCTGTTTATACAGTGATAGAGCCATAGAAAATTTCATTTTACACAACGGCACTAAATTACCATCTGAATAAATTCCATTTTATGTTTTGTTAAATAATTTCCAAGTCGGAGAATTTAGAACAGGTATGTCCTTTGGATATGACATCTTTGAATGTCAGACACAGGTTGTAATTTTCAGAAACATTTAATTGTGAGATTGGCAGTATTTGACAACAAGACAAAAGCAGCAACGTACGTTTTGCAACCCTAGGATGAGGTCAGTTCAGACAGATACAATTTAACAGTAGTTTCCTACGGATTTTCAAAATGTTCATATCTAAGTACATAAAAGTTTAAATAAATAAAATTGGGGATATCTCTTTTTATCTAATGACGCGTATAATATGTATGTCAACATTTAAAAATCGGCCACAAACAAAGATTGCTCTCTGTATTTTTAAAGCAATATAAATCTGTTGATACTTTGCTTCCACACTTCCAAATACAATACTTTAATATAGCTGAATTTATTTTCTCTTCAAATGTGTGTTAAACCAAATTAAATAGAAACTTCCCTTATATCAACTTCAAACTATATGCAAGTCTATCCCATCATTTATAGTGCTGTCACTTAACGTATGAACATTTTTACAAAATATGCTTTGAAAGATCACCGTGTATGAATAAGCGGAATAAATTTAACGAAATTGGCATAGATGTAACTTCCTCCTGAACTTTAACAAAAGAACCGAGTAGGTCAAAAGTTAGTTCCTTCTTTCATCAATCTGTTTATATTTATTAGACCAGACAACACTGAAAAATGACACTGTAATGCATACAAATTGGCTTACATTCTCAAGATGTTTCTGTGTGGAGCAAAATAAGGGTTCTTTCATGCAAATTTTTCTTATAATAATTTTTCAAATGCACGGAGATGAATAGAAACTTATGGTCTACACGTCATGTTAAGAAAAACTTGACACTCAATTTGATTGCGTTGTATTTAATTGTAAATGGTGGAGGCGCTACGTTTTAGTTTTCAGATTTTTTTAATTTGAACTGTGTCCTAGGTCAATATCTTTTGGCAGCTTTTCAACACCTATAAATTATAATTTAAAGAGCTGTGTGTCAAATTTTAACACATATCTCAACATCCTTAGCAAACCGGATGTAAACGACCATAACTCGGGCATATTTTTAACCTTTTCATGTCGAAGCTGATTGATTATGGATAATTCTCCGCTGTATGCATTGTTGCCGATTTTGCATAGCGCTTCAAAATTTTATGTGGCACCCGCCACATCAATAATTTAAAAATGAGGTTTGGAAATATCGCGTTCGCATGTTCTCTATAAGAATGTTTCGGTGTATCGCTGAATAATTTACGTTACACTAGTACATGTAGGATCGATAACAAATTACTAATGAAACATTAAAAGTGAATATTGCTATGGTGACGATACATGTTTTCGAATATTTGAACGACACAGTTATTGGGTTATTCCATGAATTTGGAGTAATTTATGATAACATTTATTCATTATTAGTAGTTAAATTGCAAATAAAGAAATATATTCGAGGGAAAAACAGTGCCAACGTATAAGAAACGGAAAGGGAGACGGAGAATACTTAGACAGAAAATGATATAATTGAGGAATAATGGAGAGCGATAGGAAACGGTACACTGCGTATCGAGAAAAAAGATATAATAAATAATGGTGATGCACTATATCCCATGAAGGAATTTGGCCTGCAAGGTCAGAGCTCCCGTATCCTTGCTCTCACACACGGTTCTCGCGCGCCAAATTCATGACACATAGTGATGCGGTGGGCATTACGCATGAGACAACCGCATTATTACGCCTTGTTCATTCGGACGCAGGTACCCAATTATTTTAAAAGTCTGGGTAGGCCGCCCGCCAGGCCTGGAGTCGGGGATTTAAACTTCCGCACCGGGGCCCAGTGCTCTAACCACTAGACTACAGTGGCGCTAAGAAAGAAGATACTATAGAAATTTTAATAATGTTTGAAAGTAAGAGGGAGAAAATCTTAGACGGAGAAAAAGGTAACATTTTAATAAAACAATAGAAGTTGCAAATTAAGAAGATTAAATGCAGAAATGATGACAAATGGAGTAGAAAAATAGTAGAAAGGCGATGAAGATGAGCTAATGTAATTTGTCCAAAATAGTAATAATGGATAATGGTATTCGGTAAAAGCAGCTCTACTTGCTAATTATTAAAAGCTTTTGATAATACATTTACTGATGTAATCAAAAAATTTGCGTTATCTACATGTTGCCACTTTATTTTCACTTTCAGAGTTGATGGCTTGGAATCAACTGTCACGATAATGTATTATCATAAACTTTTTGTATTGATTTATTTTAAAACACTTTGTAACACATTACATAGCAGGGTTGCACATTTAGACATTAGAAAAAGCTCTTTTTCTTCTTCAGTAGGGTTTCAAGTCCATTTTTGGATATACGTCTCTTCCATCGTTCTCTATTTGATGCTACTTGCATCCAGTTTAGTCCAGCCGTTAGTTTTACATCGTCCACATCTCATGGGTGGTCTTCCTCTTGGTCGTTTGAACGCATATGGTTGCCACTGTAGGATTTTCCAATTCCATCTGTTTTCTTCTCCTCTAGCTATATGTCCCGCACATTTCCATTTCAAAGATGCTGCTGTTCTTGCTATGTGTGTTACATTTGTCCTTTCTCGGATATGTTCGTTGAATTTTCGGTCCCGTAAAGATAATCCCAACATGGCTGTCTCCATTGTACGCTGGGTTACTCTGAGCATATTTATATTTTTCATAGACATCACCCAGTGTTCGGCGCCATAACTCATAATTGGTAATATGCATGAGTTAAACACTTTAGTTTTTAGATGTAGGGGAATTTTTTTGTTTCGTAATATAAAACTTAATTTTCCAAACGCTGCCTATGATTGTCGTACCCTCCTTCTAATCTCTGATGTTTGGTTATCTCGTCCTATTGTAATACTTTGATCTAAGTACATAAATTCGTCGTCTTTCTCTATGTATGTATTTTCTACCCTTACATTACTTTCTTAGTCTACATAGACATGGAAAAAGAAGTACAAGAAATTAGAAGACTAGGAAGGAAGGAAGAAGCAAGTCAGAGGAATAGACCAATACTGGTAGAGTTAGCAACATTGAATAAGAAGCAGGAGATAATGAAGGCCGCAAGAAACTTAAAAGGAAAAAATATCTGGATTATTGAAGACTACCCAAAGCAAATCCTCGAAGATAGGAAAAACCTAATAAAATATATGAAAGACGCAAGAAGCAAGGGATGCAATCCAAAGATCCGATACAACAAACTACAAGTCGAGGATGAAATTTATACACTGGAGTAATTAGAGAGGATGGAAGTAGAAGAGGAAACAAAGAGGGAAGAGGTAATAGGAATTCAAGGGACAAGCAAGAAAGAGGCATACGAATACAAGGATAAAAATTAGAAAGTGAGAAAGATAAGTGAAAGATCACCTCAGGATATGGGACATGAAGAACTAAGAAAACACATGAGAACCATCACTTACACAGGACGACGTACAAAAACTAGATAAATAAAAGAACAGGACTGCCAAACGACCGCTATGAAAATGGAAAGACAGAAAGGATGAAGGAAAAAAGCAGGGAAACGGACAAGAAGTGAAATAAAGCAAATAAAGCATTAGATACACTTAAACAAATACAAATAGGGACTTGGAACGTAACGTCGATAACAGGAAAGGCGTGCGAGTTAATAGAAGAAATGAAACAAAACAAAATTAAAATCTTGGGATTAAGTAAAACAAGAAAAAAGGATCAGGAAATAAACTCTTAAGAGATAATTACAACCTATTCTATTCAGGAAGACACCCAGGACAAAGAGCAAAGGAAGGAGTAGGCATAATAGTATCAGAGGAACTAGATAAAAAAGTAAGGAAATTCGAAGCAGTAAATTCAAAAATAATGGCACTAGAATTAGAACTAGAAGGAAAAATTATCATGATACAAGTATATGCACCTATAGAAGGTTCAGAAGAAGAGGAAGTATTACATTTTTATACGGACCTACAAATTTTAATGGATAAAATTAGAGAAGAAAGTGGCCAAATAATAATCATGGGAGATTGGAATGCGAGAATAGGAAACGATGTTAACAGGGGACTAGGTTGCATGGGAAAATATGGAGAAAAGATAGTCAACAGGAATGGTCAGAAAATGATAGAGTTCTGCCAAATAAACGATTTAAGGGCAGGAAATAGTTACTGGGATCAACCAATAATAGATAGATACACGTTCATAGCGGAAGAGAGAAACTCCAAGAGCATAGTAGACTACACAGTATATACACAGGAATTGAACGATAGAATACAACAAATTAAAACAGTACCAGAAGGAGCAATGGGAACTCAACATAGACTAGTAATGCCAACAATAAAAGATACGAACATAATAATAGAAAAAATTAAAGACTATGAACGAATACAAATTCAGAGACTAAGAAACGAGGAAACAAGAATAAAATATCAAGAAGGAGTAGATACTAAACTATTTCAACAGGAACAACTCAATAAAAATTGGACATTAGAAGAAAGAAGGCAGACCTTTAGAGAAATAATCTATATAATAGCAAAAGAAACCTGTAAAACCAGAAAGTACAACAGAAATCAAGGAAGGAAAACGGCATTGTGGAGTGACGAAATAAGGCAGGCAGTAAATAACAAAAAAAAAGCATGGAAAAGGTATAGGGTGACAAAAGATGAACAAGATAGAGAAGACTACAGAAGTAAGAGAAACATAGTTAAAGAAGTAAAAAGAGAAGCTAACAGGAAAAGCTGGGAGGACTTCGGGAAGAAGCTTGATCAAATATATGAAACAAACAATAGAAAATTCGGCATTACTCAAAGAAATTCGAAACAAAAAACGAGACAGTGTGAGACGAAGAACAATAGACAATGAGGAGGATGAAGAAATAATTGAAAAAGAAGAAATACTGGAAGATATAAATCAAGAAGAACTAGATGAACCAGTAAACATTAAACTAGGGAAAGCATGCAGACAAGATAAGATTGACCCGGAGATGATAAAATATCTAGAAGAGAACGGAAAAGAATGGCTCTTAAACATATTCAGGAAAGCATGGCAGACAGTGGAAATCCCAGAAGAATGGCAACAAAATATAATAATCCCAATACACAAGAAAGGAGAATTCGCAAATTGCGAGAACTATAGAGCTATATGTCTGTCAGCTACCATCTTCAAACTTTATACGAGAATAATGGAAAGGAGACTAAGAAAAATCATTGATAATAAATTAGAAGATGAACAAGCAGCATATAGGACAGGAAGACAAATAAATGGGGAAGAATTAGAGAAATTTAGAATGGACACGGGAATAAAACAAGGGGATAGTCTGAGCCCATTGTTATTTATAGTGGTAATGGATGGATGATTAAAAATACCAGAATAAAAACAAAACCGTGCCAGACAATAATAGGATACAATAGATTAATACCAATAAAGATTGATTGTCTCATGTACGCGGATGATATAGTCTTAATATCAGATACCCACAGAAAGATGAACAACTAACGGATATATGGACGGAAGATATAGGAAAACTGTAAATGGAGGTGAACATCAATAAATGTAAAACAATGATAATTGATAATAAATCGGAAGAAGGAATAAGAGAAATTGATATTAAAGGGATTAACTTGGAAAAAGTGACAGCATACGAATACTTGGGAGCGTAATATCGGAAGATGGGAAGATAGACCTCGATGTAGCCTACAGAACAAGAAAGAGCGTAAGGATCTATTACGCATTAAACAAAACAATATTTGGAAAAAGAGAAATAGACATGGAAACGAAATTAAGAGTCTACAATGCAATACTAGTACCAACGTTGACATACGCAAGCGAGTCATGGGCAATGCAAGACAAACATGAAGGAAAAATAATTGCAGCAGAAATGAAATACTTTAGAAAAATAACAGGGAAAACTAAGACGGACAGATAGAGGCACGAACATATAACACAAATAGTCCAGCAAGAAGCAATTACAAATAAGATTGAGAGGAAACAACTAAACTGGTACGGTCATATACTAAGAATGGGCCAAAACAGACTAGTTAAGAAGATACTGGAGATAGGCAGAATGGGGAAAAGAAGAACAGGAAGACCCAGAAAAAAAACTGGCTACAAAGAATAGAGGATTTAGGCAGACAAAGAGGAAAGACAAGGGATGAAAGCACTGGCGATGGACCAGGAAAGGATGGAGAAATTGGGTCAAGAAATTTCAGACAATAATTCGACACCCTAAGGGTATAAGTATTCTAGAAGAAGAAAAAGAAGAAGAAGAAGAAGAAGAAGAAAATATTGCCTTCTTTTGTGTACATCGCCTTCGTCTTTCCCCAATTTATTTTTAAACCGACCTTTTGTGATTCGGTATTCTTGTAACATTTCCTGTAAGTCTTTTTTGTCTTGAGCTATTAATACTACATCATTCGCATTCCATAAGTTGTTCAGGTATTTGCCGTTGATGTTAATACCTTCCTCCGACCAATTGAGTCTTTTGAAGACATTTTCGAGAGCCAAATTAAATAATTTTGGGGATATCCTGTCCCCTTGTCGTACACCTCTTTCTAGTTTTATTGGGTCCGCATCCTTGTGAAGTTTATACGTTGCGGTTGCTTGATGTGCTATATTTTCTAATAACTTCATATATCTATAGTCAAGCCTACAATTTCTTAGAGTACGTAATACCGCCTATACTTCAATCGAATCGAACGCCTTTTCGAAGTCCATGAATACTAAATCTACTGGGAAGTTATATTCATTAGATTTTTCTATAAGTATGCCCATTGTCATTAGATGGTCAGCAGTAATATCCTTGTCTAAAGAAAAAGATAGCAAATAATTATTTATGGAAAACAGTAATGATGACGAGTCTTTGCTGTGTATATACTGAATGAAAAAATCCACAAACAACTGATCACGTAGGGTAGGGAATATTGTTTATTTTCAGCACAACTACGGTTTTCTTCAATTTACTGCTTCTAAATTAATTGTGTTAGCTGAAATTAAATAATAATGAAACGTCATTTTTACCAACAGAAATCTTTTATTGAGCAACAGTGAAAGAAAGGAATAAACCTGGACTAATGTAATGATCACAACAAATGTTGAAAATGTCTGCCTTCTTCCTCCAAACATTTCTGAACTCGTCTTCTCATACCTTCTAAAACATCTTGTAATAATTGAGGTGAGTTGTTAATTTCTTGAGAGTTGTCTTCAATTCTAAGTTTCAGTTCGTTTAAATCATTAACTGGAGTTTTAAAAATGGTGTTTTTCAAATAGGGCAATAGAAAAAAGTCCAAAACAGTAATATCACAAGAGGGAGGGGGCCAGGGTGTTGCAGTATTCCTACTAATGATTCGGTCATCAAAATATTCGCGTAAACAGTTAATTGTATCTGCAGCTGCATGAGCTGTTGCAGAAAACCATCCCGTACCTCATCATCGTGAAGTTCATTTAAGAAAGGTTCAATAATTCGTTCTTGTACTTTGCTGCAGTTAGCGTGCCTTCGAAAGATATTGGCCCAACTAACCTACGACGACTCATTCCAACCCAGACTCCTTTTTTCTGTGGATGAAGGGGAGCTTTAATTGTAACGTATGGATTCTCGCTACTCCAAATCCGCATATTCTGTGAATTAACATACCCATTAAGGTAAAATCAGGCTTCGTCGGTAAAAAAAGGTTAAATTTAACTGCTCATCATTGAGATTATCCAAAAACCAACGACAAAACTGAACTCTTTTTGGATAATCCTGTTGTAAAAGCTCCTGAACGGAAATAAACAGGTAAAGATGCAGATGCAAAGCTTGTCTCAATATTCTGTGACATGTATCGTAACTTAAATCATCAACTTGCTGGAATAAATGTTTTTGGAGTCTTGTGAATTCGTTGAATTACAGTTTCAATTAAAGCAGGTAATCTCTTCTTTGGTCTACCAAACCCTTCTTTCCTTCCAACACTTCCAGTTTCTTGAAAATTGCTGACTAATTTCTTAACCAAAGCATAAAATTTTCGGTATGTAATAATTTCATTGGGATACTTCTCTAGGAATTCCACAAAACAAGGAGGAATCGAATAGGTCCATTCTCCGTCAACTTGAAAGCCGTTCCGAATGTAAGATTCAATAATGAATGCTTTTTGATATGTATTAAAAATCATTTTAACAATCTGTGAGATTCGTATCAAAAAAGAAGATAACTAATTTATCTGACATCATAAACATTACTTTAGTCTAGTAAAGACGTGACACAGCCCGCTGAGGATCAGCTTTTTTTGGATCTCTTGATCGATATAATTCTATGGAATGAAAGTATATACTACAGGCAATATAAAGAAATATTCCATTTCCGCCTCATTCCGCTAAAATTTAATTGGTTTAATGGAAGAATAACAAAAGTAAAAAAATATAATTGTACAAATTATAAAAATAACGTGGATAATATATGTGGTGCAAAGTGTCTAAGCTAGATGTCGGTATGAAATTAGTTAGGTAGCCGATGTACTGTATGTTTATTTATTTGCAACAAATTACATCCCGAGTTTGGATATCTAATTGGGCCTAACGTTAAAACCTTTGCCAAGGAAGAAACACAAAAGAATATTAAAAATTAACTCAGTTAAGCCAGTTAATAAACAACAGGTGTGTTTTTACGATTGTACAGAAACGTTTTTCAGGTGTAGCGTTATCGAAAAGCCGGTTTAATTGAATTCTATAGTTTTCTAATTAAAGTAAACCGTTTAGAAGAGCGAGTTGCGGTTTCTCGGCCTAATCTAATTGGAGGAAGTGCAAATAATCGGCCTACTCTGTTAACTTCAAAATTTCATAATCGCAGCACGTATGCACGTCGAACGTTCAAAGACTAAATGAAAAAAATAATGTGTTTACGTAGTGCGACCAGCGCGGATGATAACGATGGTCGCGTAATAGAAAGCCAAATTTTTCAAGAGTCGTAAGCGCCAGTGTATCAAAGGAATGTTCTCGGGAGAGGATTATCAAAAGTTTGTCTCGAGTTTTAGTGCTGATTAAAAAACTAAAAAAAATCCCGAGCAAGGGTGGCTTTGCTTGTCATTAAACGCGAACGTGGATGGGTGGATTAAGACATAAAATTATTAGGGCGCTCGTCTTTCTGCCCCGAAGTTATTGAAGGCCTCTGCTCCTAATAAAGCGCACTTAAACTTGGTTGCCATAACTGTCAGCTTTCGTAACACGATATTAGAGTGTTGTTATTACAGTGAAGTTTTCCTGCGATCGATTACGTGCGGCTACGACGCACCTATTAAATTTCTTAATTATGCATAGTTGTAGGTACGACTTATGAATTTAATTGCACTTGCGTCAACCCCGACAAGGGCATGCCTAATCTTGGCAGGTAAATAATGGAGGTTATAGCTACTTATTTGTGAGCTAATTTAACGCCGCCGTTTTGGGGCATACATTACGGGGACGACAGCTCTCCGGACTTAAAACCATGAAGGTGCTTGGGGTAAAATGAAGCACTCGCTGAAGTCGCAGGCGGAGCCGGCTAATGTTCGCGAGCTATACAAAGTTTGGCCATCAAATAGATTTTTATGTCGTCTCGAAACATAAACCCGGCGAGCTCGTTGTTGGTGTTTAACAGGAAACCGGCGAGGTCCTGCTCATAATTACAGGAAACCGCCCTGAATAATGGTTGTCCTACGCTGTTACGCTATTTCTGTTCCTGGACCGGGCGAGTTAGAGATCTCAGAACTGCATAATTACGAAAGTACAACTAATAACCGCAATGTCGCATACAAATGCATTTAGTCGAAGTGCGGAACTTTTGTCCGACTCGAATCCCAGCGGCATGATGCATTTACTGCTGTTTGTTGTTCCCTAGGACATAAAAAAATATGCGGCAGTGGGTAGTCGAGAAAATACAGCGAGGAATTATCTCTTGGTAACGTTGTGCCCTCCATTTGCGAAGTTTACACAAGTTGCATTAAGTTTCTCAGCTATCTAGGACTCTTTAGCGGCGCTTGTGTATAATAATGACTAAAATGAATGGCTATGTAATCATGATTATGGGAATAGAGGAACGTTCCGCTTTTATGAAATCGGTAACAAGATGCTATTTCGTAACATGTATGTGTTTTGGAATTTGTAAGAAACACTAATACAGAAGAAGGAGGGATAAAGAGAGAAACAGAATCCTAAACACAAAATTGCGACCAAAAAAGAAATCATGGCAAAAGGAAATACAATTAGCGTGAAATACGAAGTAACATGTCATTTATGTAACAAATAATAACTAAAAATGTAATTAATAAAATTTGTTACTTTTACAGCAAAAAAATTGCAGGAAATTATAGTATTTTTCAATTTACATTCCTATTGTTTTTGTTAATAGTAGATGTGGGGAATATCGCTTGTCTATGTAAAAGCGGAAGTTTTATGTATAAATCTCTAATACATAAATTAATATTTTGGTGGGGAAAGGGAGAAAGATAAAACGGAAAAAATCAATATAAGGCGGATACAGAGGAAAAAGCGTAGGGAAGGAATAAATGTAAAATAAGAAGCAAGAATAAGAAAGCAGGGATGTAAGGACGACTTTTAAAAATTGAACGTTTCGTAGAATAATATTGAAAATATAGCAAAAAATTATAAAAATTTTTTTTATTAGTTATTTCCTGTAAAGATCGTATCTTTTCTATTATGCCTCTCTATTGCAACTACAGTTTTCCCAAATCCTTATATGTTACATATGTAAACAAAATCAATATATACACTGCACAGATGGCAATAATAATTATGTATACGGCACAGCCCTCCACCACTTAAATTCTGTATTCAGTATTACCAACAACAACATTTTCGTAAAACATTGATTGTGAAGAACTGCGTGAATCTTTTTACTTAAGCGGCACAGTTTATAACATTATTACTTCAGTTATACAGGGTGTCCAATGATACTACTTCACCTACGTGTGGGAGAGGTGAAAAGAAGTCGAAACTAAAGAGTGGTCATTTTCTCTAAATCGACCATTAAAGAAATTATGGCCTGTTTTAGTTAAATACTGAAGCAGCCGAAACAATAAATGATATTAAGTAGTATTTGATACAAATTGTCTGCGTTACTATGGAAATGATATTATTTACTTGGATATGGAACAGTAAATATAGATATAGATATCCATTACATGTACTGTTTTTGTGATGGAAATTCAGTAGCAGTTGCTCGAGAATATGGGTTGAGATTTCCAAATCGGCGACTTACATGCTCGGGTTTTCCAACCCGTCGATTGAGCGTCCAATACAATAAGTACCAGACAATGACGACAAAATACTGCGAGAAATTGATAATAATCCCAGCACCTCTGTTCGTCGTGTATATGCACAAGTTACTGTACCACGAATGCGAGTTTGGAGAACATTAAAACGTTATGATTTATATCCAATTCATATCCAGCCCGTTCAAGCCCTCTTACCTACAGATTTCACTAGTCGTATGGAATTTTGCCGCTGGATCATTCAAAATCGATACCTACGTAATAGCATTTTATTCACGGATGAGGCAACATTTACAAGGAATGGATTAATGAGCAGAAACAACAGCCACTCTTGGGATTTGGAGAATCCACACGAAATCACAGTGTCAGATTATCAACATAGGTTAATATCTGGTGTGAAATTATTGATAAGATGCTCATTGGTCCATTCATTTTTGAGAACCATTTTACTGCCGACAGATATTCAAATTTTCTAAAAAATCATTTGGGAGAATTGTTAGATGATGTCCCTCTAGCAATCAGACGTGGTATGTGGTACCAGCACGATGGTGCTCCTGCGCAGTTTGCTTTACGTGTAAGACCATTTTTGAAGGACGTGCAATTGGTAGAGGAGAACACTACCCCTGGTCCCCAAGATCTTCGGCCTTAACTTGTTTAGATTATTATTTTCCGGGCCATATGGAAGACATGTTATACCAAACACCATCACAGACTGTTGAAGGTCTTAGGAGACGCATTTTTGAGGTAGCAGAACGAATTCAGAATAACAATGATATAAAATAAATATTGGCTGTTCTGAAATTGTAATTATTTAATAAATAGGATAGACGTAAAAAATTTTACGGTACGTTTGGTATGAATTTTCTAATGTATCAAATCCTCGCGTTATGGACTTCTTTATTTCGACTGATTTTCTAAATAAAGAACAAAGATTTCAGCTTAGTTATAACTGGCCAGTTTAAGGCAGCTTATGCACCACTAATGTTTAAACATCTTCAAAGAACTGATGAACAGTTCAAATGATGTATCATATTCGAAACACTTGAAAGATCTATAAAAAATAACAATCCTTGCTAATGTTAAGTTATGCGTTTAAAAACAAATATTTTGTTTTCCACAGTAAAACATTTTATATTAAACATTTTGTCAATGATCGATCTGAGCACGAGAAACAAATTTAAGATTGTTTACACTTTACAAGGATCCCTTTAAAATAACTACCAGATGATATTGTTAACTACATCTCCTACACAGGGCACGCACACATAGATGTCGCTTTTTTAAAAAGGGATATTATTGTATTTTTAAAGTAAACTATTTATTACTGTTTACATAGTAAACGGTTTATTCATTAGCAAAATTTACTTAAACTAAATTTGATTGTTATTTTGACATTATTAATGTATGTAAATGACAATCAGTCTTTTAATGCTTACAAAATAGTGCTTTTAATTACACAGATGTTGAATGAATTTTATTTCTTCTTCATTTATGTCATTGGATTTTTGGAATAGAATCTAGAATTTTCCTAAATTAACTTAACATATCTATCCAAAACTAACAAATAAAAAAACTGTTGTAGACTATTTCCACAATCAGAATGTATTGGTATATCGTTTCGGCTAGCACTTAAAACGTTGCTATACGCAGTTATTCAAAATGACTAAAAATACATAATTATCCTAGCTCTGTAGACATTGTTTGCTATAAGAATCTACTCTGTAGTGTTACACTTACGCTTTAAGACAAAAATGTACAAAGTATTATTAAAAAAGTGTTACTTAATTTGTGCGGTACAAAACACAATGGAAATTATGCAAAACACGTAAATTACAGTGTTACCAAATTTCACCAAATTTACCTTGGGCTACAAAGTAGGTGTTTTGCATTAGTGCCAGAAGACCCAGAGAAAATTAAATAACACATATATTGTTTTTTTAGAAGTGCAATGTATTAAAAGATACAAATATTGGAAAACCAGTCAAATTCCAACTTATTCGTACCGATGTTTAGCTTTTCAGGAGAAATTGTATTAGAAATAAAATAATTAGCAAGATTTTTTTTGTTGGAATATAGTCAGAACCACTTAAAAAATAATTATTATAATCGGAGATATTGCGGAAATTTCAGTAGCAACCTTTCAAATGTGATGGTTTAGTTTTTACGCAGCCAACGAAAAAAGGAAACGAGGAAATGGAATAACAAAATAAACAATTTCATATTATTATATTTAACAGAAACAACAGTTTTACAGAAAGCGGCTCACAATTGTTTAAAATACATACGCCTTTTCAGAAACTATAAATGTGTAAAATAAGTGTAAGTATACTATTTTAAACTAGAAAAGCACACAACAATGTTTTTACTTTAAATTACATTACCCTAAAATAAACAATATATAGTCGAACTCCCATATAGTGATGTTGGAAAAAATCACTATTTCGAAAAATCATATAGCATTCATATTTAAATACGAAATTAATATCATGTATTTGATAGTCGACAATATTCTAAACGATATTTTAAGTATAAAATTGAATAACACACAAACCAATTTGTTTTCAGCCCGAATCAAGTTGATTGTTCTGTTTTAATACCTTTTTCTGTTTTTAACAATTACAATTGCCGACACATTGTTGGCAGCAATGCCAGTCTTTGCGGCGACATCGTTTTGTTTGACACCCTTATCATCTTCCAACACTTGTAACTTGTCTTCAATAGTTACTCAAACATTTTTGTTTTTCCATTTTTAAAGAATCGCTTGGCTCTACACTAAGATACCAACTAACAAATTCATGTAGAATGGTAGATGAACTTCTCACTAAGAGATGTGAAAACCAAAGATTATCATATTCCATCATAAGAATTTTGTCCATTGGCTGTACAAAGGTACAATTCTATGAAATTTGTGTACATATTATAATCCGTTTACAAATATAAATTTATGCTTGACAAGGAAAATAACAGATTCTAGGAAAATCACAAATAAGACATAGTATTTGATAATCCGCTCAAAATTTGACCTATCTAGTAATATAGTAAAAGTTTGAAAGGAAAACATCACAATATGGAGGCTTTACATCATAATATACAAGTATTTTTACATTTGATTGAGTCTGAAGGTCGAGATCCTCCCAAGAAAATCATTATGTAGAAAAAAATCACCGAATGGGGGTTTACTAAATGGTAGTCCGATTGTATTTATTTAAATATATTGGAATAACATTAAAACAGCCATCTTCTTATTTATTTTATTTGAGATAAATTTAATATTTCCGTAATCAATTGGAACAAATGCAAAATTTTTCTCAATCTATTTCTTATAATGCTTTTACTATTCCTTCAAAACAAATAACAATATGATCATACGACAATAATAATCTGGTTGTAAATATATCTAAGTTTAAAAGAGAAACCGAAGTATTTACGTGCCCTTCTCTGAAAGCCAAAATTGTGTTAAAATACGATTGTAAAATTGAGAGCAATTTTAAATTCAACTTGGAACGTGCTGGAAATGACGTTCTATTTTTGTATTTTTTTGGGGCTTGTCTGATTTCAACAACAGTAGGCAAAAACGCAGCTCTTAATGGCTTGTTTTTTAACGTTTGAATGTTTTAACCTCTAAAAGCAAAATTCCATTAACGTTTTAACAGAAATGTGGACCATCACCCGTTGCTTTTGTAGTTTTCTGAGATTAAAGCTAAAATTTTCAACAAGATCTAGCTACGTGCTGCGAATTTATTTTCGGTTTCTTCGGAATTTAATGCACTAACAGGAGTCAGTAGGTCAATACAGTGCTTGCACCAATCCTTCTTCGTTGAATACCATTGAAATTCCAGCCTTAGGCGGCGTCTTAGAAAACGTTCGTAACACATAAATCAGAAATTTTTTCAAATTTAAGTGCTACTTCACAAAAAACAATTCATAGAATAGTATCAGGCGTATGGTGCTTTTTAGCATACAACTACAAATATTACGCAACAATCGCTACTACTCAGTAAAGCATAAGAAAATATTTAAAAGGGAACAACACAAGCATGCTCTCTTTTATTTGAATATTTGGGATATTTATATTTGAGTGGATTGAAGTTGGTATTGATTTTTATTCATGGATCCAATTAAAGTGAATGTACGTTTTTGAAGAGAAAATACATTAAAAAGAAAACGAATGATTGCAATTTTTTTGCTGTTTTGCTTTTTATATTACGAATGTATTGAGCAGATAGCTCTCTGTAAGTGCTGCGCGTTATTACTTGCTCGAAGTAAGCGAGGTTTGCAATGACTTCGTATAAAAATTATTGGTTCAGGTGCTTAATTCATGTGTAAAGGTAGAAAATAAAACGTGAGTGTTAATGATGCCAGGATAAACATCTATGAGTTGAAACCTAATTGAAACTGTTAGATAAAATTCATTTCTATGAAAAACTTGCTGCTCAAGTACCTGTATATATTGCTATGTTTATGCCTTAAATAATTATAAATATCGCCCCACGTTGGTAGCGACAAAAGATGCTATGTAATAAAAGTCATGGTTTAAAACTAGCTCAAACATAAAACTGTTATCTCAGAGAATTAAAGAAATGTCTCTAGTCTCTACTCGTGGCTTTGTCTCGTTCAAAAAGTTGAAAACGTTAAAAAAATGCTTTACTGTCACCGTAACTAGTTTATCTTTTATCAGCACCAACATTTACACTGTAATTAGGCACGCTAAAGCGCCCCTGGACAGCTACCCATCTGGTACACAGACTGCATTCACTTCCACCTGGTTGGTACAGCTCTCCGTGGACTGCCGGCTCTTCCCCACACATCATACTTTACCATTTTTTATTTGCGACGATTAAAACCACACTTCGTTTGATGATCCTGTATTCTGTATTAATATCTAAATATTACATTTTTTATGACATTAAAAAAAAACTAAAGTAATCTCCAATTCAAAATCAGTAATCGTTGAGGGAAGAGGTTATTTTGAGGCGGAAAATATGTCTTGTCCCGACGGAGATTGAAAAGTGAATGACACAATTATTTAATCAAATTTAGAAGCTTACTTTTACTTGACAACCAATGAAATTATAAGGTTTATGACAGATGGGAAAACTGTCAAGCTGTCAAACCCCATTTTTAAATATTACCAATCTACACAACACTACACCGCGACTTTAGCCTTACATCCAACATCCTGAGAGTTTTCCTCATCTTTTACATATCGTTATCTACTAAACGCACAACCGTCCATTATGAAATTTTAAAATGGCACATGCCCAATTGGCATTTAGGCCCCCCTTTATAATATCACAGCATTATATATATATATATATATATATATATAACGGATTTTCTACGGCTGTTGCCGCCTCTCCGTCCCCATTTTCAATTTTTTTTATCATAACAAGTTTCTTCCTCTATGCTTCTCTTACTCATGGCTTCGTCTACATCATCTCTCCAACTCTTTCTTGGTGGTCCTCTCTTTCTCCTTTCCGCCGGAACCCATTCCAGCATCCTTCTAGGCCACCTATTTTCGTGCATCCTCTTTGGATGCCCAAACCATGTTAACTGTCTTTTTCGACTTCCTCTGCGATGTTTGTTTCCATCCCCATTTTTCTCCTGATGGTCTCGTTTCTTACTCGCTCAATACGTGATATTCTGCAGCTCCTTCTTAGACAGTCCATCTCGGTAGCTAGCAATTTACTTCTATTCTTCCTGCTCAGGTCCCATACTTCTGCACTACACATGGTTACGCTTTGCACAATGCTTTTGTAGAGTCTTTTCTAATACTCTTCTCCCACCATGCTGAATTTAGAGACTTTATCACATTCCTACCTTTATTAATTCCTTGAGTAATTTCCTCGTCGCTATTTCCATTTTTATCAAAAATTACTCCTAAGTATTTACATTTCGCTACCCTTTGTATGTATTCAGTTTCTAGTGGCAGATTGGTATCAACCGAAAGGTATTCAGATTGTTTCATATTTATTGTTAGTCCTGCGCTGTCGTAGTCTTCCTATAATTTCTTCACCTTAAGTCATCCTGGTCTTTTGCCATCACCACTTGATCGTCGGCGAAGTATAAACTAAAACGCATGGCATCTCCTGCTCGTAGACCCATATTCTTGCATTTTTTGTCCACCCTACGAGGGCTCTGTCTAAATAAATTTTAAAAAGTGTGGGGGAGAGACAGCATCCTTGCCGAAGATCTTTTGTTGTGTTGAAAGTCTCGGTAATAGCTTTCCCGTTCTTTATTTTTGTTAAATTATTTTCATATAGCTGCCTGGTGGTTTGCATAAGCGTAGGTTCTATGTCAAGTTCCTTCATCTCTCTTCACAATCTAGATGTTGGTACACTGTCATATACTTTTTCAAGGTCCATTAGAGGTATGCGTGTTTCTCTGTTTCTTTGTAGGTACTTGCCCTTTTTTCCAGTACTAACTTCAACGAGAATAAGTTATGTATTGTGGATCGGCCCACTCGAAAGCCCGTCTGTTCTGGTTGCTTTGCTTCTATTTCTTTTTCGATGAGGCTCTTTAATATTCGTGAGTATATTTTGCCCAAGGTACTTACAACTGCTATTCCTCGATAGTTTGCTGGGTCATCTTTATGTCCTTTCTTATTTATGGGAGTTATATTAGATGTTT
Source organism: Limonius californicus (assembly GCA_014611495.1). Lineage (NCBI taxonomy): Eukaryota > Metazoa > Arthropoda > Insecta > Coleoptera > Elateridae > Limonius > Limonius californicus. The sequence continues at coordinate 55,699 of JABXWE010007584.1, forward strand.
TCCATTCTTGTAAGATATTCTCCCCATTAATACATCGTTGGTATAGGATTTTCAGCATGGTAATTCATTTTTCTGGTTCATACCTTATTAGTTCTGGGTAGATACCTCCTGGTCCAGGAGCTTTCCTCAATTTTGTTTGCATAACAGCTTGTTTCACCTGATCTACTTCTATACGCACTGGTCTTCCATTATGTACGTCTTGCTCTTCTTGTACAAACTGCGGCCGTTTTTCTACCAGTAAGTCGCTGAAGTACTATACCCACTTCTAATTTATTATACTATTTATTGCATATTTTATTGGAGCCTTTTATGCTCTACACAGTTTTATACGCTTCTGACCTTATTGTTCTTCCTATTTGCTGATCTATATATTCGCTTTTCTTTATCCATGCCGAGTTTTTCTTATTAATGACCTCTTGTTTTACTTTCCTATTCAGTCTGCTCAACTATCAAATTACAAAATGTTTGCACGTCAGGAAGTTACCGATATTCTTGATGAGCTTTCCCCGGCCGTTACAAGAAACCTCATATTTCATCATGATGGTCCTCCAACACACAATCACTGTGATGCAGCTGAGTTTTTTTAGACGCAGGACATAGGAATGGTGGATTGTATGCAGAAGAGGCGCTTTATGTCCCTCACCATCCCGATCTCCCGAGCTGATGTCGCAAGATCCATTTTTGAAGGAGTTACATTAAGGTTATAGTTTACCTAGACATACAAGTCCGGAAGATCCGCAAATCGCTCAAGAATTATTAAGAAACTTTAATTCTATTTTAACTTTAATAAACAGTGTGACAAAAAATACAGAGTGGCCCACCGAACACGAAACGGACTCGTTTTCATTAAACCTCAATTCTTCGAAAATCGTATGAACGGGTCAAATTAATTTGCCAGGGGAACATGCAATAAGGTTATTTCTGTTCAGTTATCTTCAATCCCAAAATTAGGGTGACTTTTTACCCTAAACATTTGTAATGTCAAGGGGTATCAACAGACATACCATTTAAAAGCTCGATGAACATGCTGTAAAATAGTGCTTTTTTTTATTTCGTTCTTTAGTTCCGCCGGAAATGCAGTCCAAAATTTCGGGGTTTGACGTACAGATTTCAGAATACCCAAAACTTTTTTTAGTTTTGCACTATAAAGCAGACGGTTTTGCTTATTTTTACATTTGTGTTTACATAGAAATGTTTGTATATAATAAACCTGAAAAGGTAAAATGGTCTATGCTTTGTATTCCAGTTTGTATTATAATTAAATCTCTTACACAACGTTAACAAGAATTCAGTTTTTAGAGTTTGCTGCATAAAACCGCCATTGAAAGCTTTGTTCTGCGATAATTTCATTCAAAGACCGAGTCATTCAATGAAGTCGTTATTTTTTTTAGTGTCCCACCAACGGGAAATCTGGAAAGGTTAAAAAGCGACCCTTTTTCCTCACGTTTGATACCAAGATTAAGGTTGAAATGTCACGCCAACTGTTAATTTTGTTGTCACTTCGGTGCGTAACGCTTACCTAACATTTTTCAACTCCCGAAAAGTTGTTTAATCCCGGCGAGGAGGCCAGCACGGAATTTTTATGTAGTTGCGAAGACAGTTACCGGGAAAAATTTTAATCCTGTTAGTTTCGTCTTTCATTCCCTGGAATACGATAACTTTATTTTAACTAAAAGCGCCCTGTTGAAATATTATGTATTTTCGAGTCCATTAGGGGAGCGAAAAATACCATTAGAATTCGTTTCATTTAACATATAAACTAGAGCTGTTTTCGGGGCTGGCACAAAAATTAAAAAGGGTTTGTACAAAGTTATCGCAGTTGTTTTGTGCCGCACTTTATTCATCGGGATCATTAGATGTTACACATGCTTTTATGTAGGGAAACTCATTGATTTTTCAATAAATTCGCACCATTGAGTTGACAGTCAGTCACAAGCGGGCGCTGGAGTTTATTTTTGTCGACGTTTTCGCAAGGAGGGGAGGAGGAGGGTGTGGTAAAAATGAATCACCGCGTTTTCCGGTTAAATGAGGTAAACGTGAAAATTTGTGAAAATTCCTACAGATGCCACCGGGAAAGACTAAGTGGAGGGGCGGATTCCGGCAATCGAAGTGCTTCCATTTCTTATTCTTGACTTTTTTGATCCCTAATTCAATATTCCGGAATGAGAACCCGTTTCTTATCGTATGCAATTTAGCGATAACTCTTTATCGCCTTTAACATTCTTAAGGCTCCTGGGCTCAGATTTCTTTACTTTATGACTCAGTATAGATGAATTTGCCACCTTTTTTTTCCTCAAACAAAATAGCAAAATAAGCTTGGCTCTATCGGTTCCAGTATTTTTCCGAGAAACGAGCAAAATGGAATTATTCAATTTTCACGAATCTACAAATGCTGTTGACGATTTTATATTGTGGATTGGCGCAGCCGAGGATCATATACAGTTAATTAGATAACTAACGTGACTTCAATGATGTTTTTTAAATTCTACTGACATTTTCCTTAATCTCTTTATTTTGTAAAAATCATTTGTTCTGCTTTATTTTCTCTTTGAATGTAATACATATTTAGTACATTTTTTTCTGTTAGGGTGCAGAAGCAGTCAAAATGGCATTCGAATTTCTAACTCTTGTCAATCTCTTCACCCCCAGCCTTTCCACTTTCTTCTTCTTCTTTGGGTGCTTTGTGTCTTACGATACTTAGCGATCTTCTCTCCTCTGCCGGTGTTGCGCGTTGTTTTAAAGTACCATAGACGTAGATGATCTACAGCTTAACGTGGGCTCCGAACCACAAGATTTGTAAGAATTGCTACTCCAGAGAAGATTTACTAGGCAGAATACTTCGCTGGTGTGCCAGTGTTTTGCCGAGGAGAATAGCTGTTAAAAATCGGATGATCCGCTACTGCGAATTGACGCCCTGACCGTCAGCATAGAAGTCCAACGCGCTACCTCTAGCCCACACGCTTCTTCTTCTTCTTCTTCTTCTGTGTATAGGCCAATGGCCTGTTAACTACCTACAATGGAGTAGGTTCTATGAGCCCTCTTTACACGTATGCCGGGAGGAGGCTAACCTAACGCGTCTAACAGAGAAGAGAAGTTCCACTACATGATTTACGGTTGTCCAAGATGTTCGTATGACAACCGCGACCGACGACTTTACGTACCCTTCGAAGCCCACATGCATCAAATTAAAACCCTTAACAAGTTCTAACTTCCCCCAAAATGTAAAATAAGACACACCGTTTCCAACTTAATAAAACAAGTTTGCTAGGAAAATAAAACTACCCGTTTGATATGTTACCTTACTTTGGGCACTGGTCAAGAATATGGGTCCCAAACCATGTTCTAATTTATGTTCTAATTAGATAATGTAAACATTTGCTAACCTAACCTAACCTAATCTAACCTAACCTAACCCAACCTTGACCAGTACCAGGTTAGGTTAGGTTAGGTTAGATTAGATTAGGTTAGGTTAGGTTAGGTATGGTGGAAATGAGGGAAATGACCTTTCTGAAAACCAATATGGTTTCAGAGCAGGCAAATCAACAGACGACGCTATGAGAAGGGTTTTGATCATAGCAGAAAGAGCCAACGAAGGTAGCTATGGGAATAGGGACTACTGCGTCATGGTAACCCTTGATGTTAGAAATGCATTTAACTCCGCAAACTGGAGAATCATACTACAAGAAATACAAGCGAGGGGAATAAGCGACTACCTGGTCGAAATGATAGCCAGCTACCTCACGGACAGAAGATTAATTATAGCGGAAAATAGGGAAATAAATCTTTCAAGTGGAGTACCGCAGGGGTCAGTCCTGGGTCCGCTCCTGTGGAATATTTTATACGATGGAGTCCTAAGAATTGAAATGCCTGAGGGAACCCATCTAATCGCGTATGCGGATGACTTGGCGGTTATCTGTACGGCAAGAAGAGTAGAAGAGCTGAAGGCCAACATCGATTATGCTATCCGAATTATAAACAACTGGATGAAAGAAAATGATCTGCAGTTGGAACCCACCAAAACTAAAGCGGTGGTGTTGACGGGGCGCAGGATCCTGAATGAAATGGAAATTATTGTAGAAGGGAGCAGAAGTCATACGGCGGAAAAAATTAAATACCTTGGGGTGTACTTCAATAGAAATGCCACGATGACCTGTCATGTAGTAGAAAGCGTGAAGAAAGCAGAAAGGACGGCGGCGGCTCTCGCGAGAATTATGCCAAGAACAGGCGGAGCTGGCACAGGGAGCAGAAGAGTGTTGGCCTCGGTGGTACATTCAGTCCTGCTATACGGTGCACCAGCCTGGGTAAAGGCCCTAAAGAAAAAGAAGTACCGAGAAATGGTGCTGAGAGTACAGAGGAGAACGCTAATAAATGTCTGCTGCTCCTATAGAACGACATCGGCAGAAGCCCTCCAGGTAGTAGCAGGGATACCTCCGGCGGACCTACTGGCGGAAGAACGAGCCCGAAGATTTGAGGGAAGAGGGGTATTAAGTAAAAGCGAGGCACGAGAGTACACAATGCAAACCTGGCAGGAAAAGTGGAGAAACTTGGTTGGGAAAGCGGCATGGACTCGACGATTAATACCAAGGTTGGATCTATGGACCACCAGAAAACATGGAGATCTAAATTACTATCTGACACAGTTTCTTACTGGCCATGGGTGTTTCGCAGAGTACCTGCAAAGGATTGGAAAACTAGATTCGGACGAATGCATATACTGCGGCGAAAGAGACACTGCCGAGCACACAATATTCAGGTGCCACAGATGGATAGCAAATAGAAATGACATGGAGATGGCCCTAGGAGAGGTACCAAGAACGGAAAATATAATTAACAGAATGGTCACGTCAAAAAGAGAGTGGGACATCATCAGCAAAATGATAATAAAAACTTTACGTACTAAAGAAGAAGAAGAAAGGACTCGGCAAGCGATGGTAGAATAAAACCAACCAACAAGATCGGAAACTAGTTAATTAACACTCAATGAATATGCTATGGAAACAGCCCTAACCGATGTAATGCATTTATGTGCTGTTCCAGTTAGGGTTGGTGTCGCAGTGATCACTTGATCGGACCCTTGAGGACCGCAACATCCCAAAAAAAAAAAAAAGGTTAGGTTAGGTTAGGTTAGGTTAGGTTAGCAAATGTTTACATTATCTAATTATAACCTAAATTAGAACATGGTTTGGGACCCATATTCTTGACCAGTACCATTATTTTTAGTTACGGAGTTGAAAAGTTTGTAGATGAATTGGTATCAACATTTAGATAATCCGGATGCAAGCCAATAGAAGGTGTCGGTTACGTGAAGTATTAAACAAAATCGGATGCTCCTACTTTCCACTACTACTGATATTTCACTTAGATTCACAAAATGTTGAAAATGCAACTATGACATGCGTATGAAATTGAAAAGAAAACATGATTGCTATAGCAAACTAAAATTGGGGAATGCTGACCGAAATAACCAACTTACTTCGCCGAGTATTTATCGTTTTTATTGGAATGCATTTGTTAACTGGAATGATAAAAATTCGGACATTTTTAATAAAAGTACATAGTGGTCGCAGAAAATTAACTTCTAGATAGAGAAATGGAATTATTGATAATGTGTTTTTGTAAATAATTTTAACACGATGTGCTGAAAAGTGAAAACTGTAATTAATAAATCATAAATCATATAATTGAAAATGATCGTGATCATTTATGTTCGGGTTTTCCAGCAAAATAACAATGAGAAAGCTGTTTCAAAGAGGGCACCAGGCATACACATACATAAGAGTATAGTCAATCGATTGAGCAAGTATGTAAAGGAAACGCACAGACAATTCTTATCAATTCAGCAGTTATCGCTGTGATAATTTGCGTTATTTTAAACTCTTTTGTTTATCTGTCTAGAGTTTAAGTTGCTGATAATTATGCAGATAAGCAGCTGAATAAACGATAACAGAGAGGCAGTTTAAGACAATTTCTCTTTTGTTAGAGGGGAACGAATAATAAGTTTATTAATGCACATTTTTAAAATAACGAAGGAAATTAACCGTGTCACTAACATGAACATGCGCTTTACGTAATGTTCATACGCGTTTACATCTCTGAATCGAGATTTTTTGCTCTTGCTGTTCTTGTTTCGATGTATAACTGCAACGGCACGTAAACATGTTAGGATACTTTCTTATTATAGAACTTCAAGGCGGGGACAGTGATGCTGTGTGTGCCTTGCGTGTCTTACGGTCTACAACTGGAGAAAATTTGTTGCTATTTAACGTATTGAAGAGCTGTTTTGTTGCTATGTAATGTGTTGAAGAACTGTAATTGCGCAAAACAGCACAACATAGAATTCATTACATTAGGAACATTATGAGTTATCGATTTTCAAATTTACTCGTTCCAAGATAAATAAAATTTCATTATGGTAGGGTAAATTAAAGGAAGCTTCCCATATCTGCTGAAAATTATACTCCGAAACATAAACAATGGTTATCTATATTTAACTAGCAAACACCGCTGTTCTCAATTTTGAAGTGATTGATGATGTTTGAAATGACGGGAAATTTTTCGGCTTGGTCACAGTACTTCCCTGAACACTGACGGTATCCTTGTCTTAGAGGTTGATGCAATGTTTAATTGACGGTTAAATCTCTTTCACAATTTTTCACGTCCAATTTCTGCAGACGCTCAGAAAAAGGGAATACGTTTGTTATTAAGGAAGATTGATTAAACTCTATTAATTTCTAATTAAGCCCCGCACAAGGTCGAACGATGAATTATTATTACTCGCCATTATTGTGATCAAGTTCGGAATTGACATAATCTAGTTTCAATTTTGTGCTAATCCTTGAAAGTAAAAATGTTGAACATACAGTCCTTATATTTCGAACTGTGTCTTAATTAACGTTAAATTGCGTGTAAGATGTAATACAATTTTCCTCTGTTCTTCTATTAGTACAAAGTTTTCACCTGCCTACATCTAAACTTTGATTTCTGAACTTGTTAACATCATCAGCAGCCCCTCGTAGGGCTTCCATAGCTTCAGGGAAATGGGGAGGGTAATAATGGGAGAGATTTGTAAATCTCTCGATGCCTAGCTCAGTTTACATCTGTTATATTAGTTCCGTTATTGAATAAATGCTCCAGGATAGAGCAACGCACGTATGCGACTTCAGAGGTTATGTGATTACATACGTGAACGTTCCGGCAATTAGCAGAAAGTGGGTAAATAATTGCATTTTATGTAAAAATGATTAAGCAAAACGAATCTAATATGCAATCTATAAACGGATGATTTTAAAAATATGAACACATTTTTAATTTAAGTAAAAATTAATAGCTTAATTAAATTGTTTATTATGAATTGTTTTAAAAGAATGGGGCAATCAGCACGATAATATTTAAATTGATTGTAACGGTAACCAAATGGTGAATGATGGTGTGATCATTGATATGTAAGAAAACAATTTAATGGTTGTGTGAACAATTCGGTTAGTCGATTATTCTTCTATTGAATATTTAAAAAAAAACCAAAATACATTTTTGGATCATTCGATAATTTAGGTATTATGAGGAAAAAATTGTGCACTTATCAATTAGCCGAAAATCGTTTGTTTACAAAAAAGTATTTCAAGGGTAAAATTAGCGTTTTGTATTGTCACCGTATCTACGATAATAGAGAACCTTTCCACTTACGGTTTTTTTAAATAGTAGGCAACATATCCAAGTCTGAAATAAGGTGAAAAAATTATCAAAACTATTGCAAGAACTAGGTATGTAAAATTACTAATACTAGTGGAAAATACGGTAAATCTGCTTTTACATATATGTGAAATTCATTTAGTGACATCTTGTTACAAACTACCATCCCTAGGAACATAATGTACACAACCCCAATGTCAAGATTTATGTGATTGTCTTACAAACAGAACAATGACAAGACTCTTACCAATTTATTTTATTGTATATTATACGTATTGCTGTTTACATTGGCTGCAGTTCGCTTTCCAGGGTTAATGTAGACGGCCCAAGTCCCGCGGCGGACAGGGAAACGAGTATAATGGTTTGACGACATAAAAAGTTTTTGTTACCAAATCACTTTAGATCCCCTTAAGGCTGTAGGAGCCACTAACTATACATCTCTATATAATTAAACAAATTTTACGGCAATAAACGTAATAAACAAATACGTGTAGTTCCTTAGAAGGGACAGGTAAAAGGTTACGTTCGTTGTTTTCTTATTTTTACCTAACCTTCTTTTAGGTTTAGTGTAGATTAAGTATTTATGTTTGTGATTTTGTGGCTATTATTTTTCTAATCACTAGAGAACGAAATATATGTAGTCGATTATTGCAGAAATATGTGCATATATATGCACACAATTTTTAAAATATATGCTGTAAATTCTGAAAGTATGCAATAGCATATGTTCAAAATCGACTTTAAAAACGATTTATGGTAAATTGATAAATGTTAAAAAGTTAAAAACAAATATACGCATTAAAATTCACAAATAACAAAACATGTTTAATACATTTTATTCTATTAACAAAATTACAGCAATACAGAATAATTAATTATACTTATAGTTATCACTACAAATCAGCTTATGCTAAATTTTAAACTATGATTCATTATTATGAAAACAACTTACAACTAAATGTTTTTTAGAATTTTTAAGAAAAAATTTATGTCTTCTATCGGTAAATATATATTTCTAAATTGAAAACGATCGTTCAACATTTCCGACGTGCATGGGGCATTTGCAAATTTTGAAATTATATTTGGATCTAAATTTAATTCTTCAACAAATTCGCCATTGCGAACTCTATTTATGTCTTTTAAAATAGCATAACCAGGATTCTTTTTCATTCCCGATAAAATTTTTCCAAAATAATTGCCCCAATTTCCTTGTTTTACGAACTCTGTTATTAACTTTGACACAAAACCGTAGTTGCCTTTAATGAATGCCAGTTGTTGTTCTACTTTTGATGATTTAATTATTTTTTTGCAATTTTCAACTGCAATGCTACTCGAATCGTTGATTTCGTGTATGACATTTTTATCCCTTGAAAATTAGCTGCATAAAAAAATAGCGGCCTCCAACCATGTACTTCATCGGGTTATAATTGGTTCGGGAGGGAGAGGAGTGTTTGGAAGTTTTTCTTTATAAAATTGAACTCTTAAGGGAGCTTTTAAAAATACTTTTATTTATACAAATACAATGAACTTCACCAGAAATGCATCATAAAATAGTTGAAACATTCTAGCCAAAACCGTAAACTACAATAGCAGCAAATTACTAATAGCAAGCACAAGTACTTTTGAAAGAATGAAGTGTTGAAAAGGATTTAAACGTTCAAAGAAATATTACAATATACAAGATCTATCTACAATAAACAAGGGCTTACTGCTGGTGTTTACCCAACTTCTGAGAAAATTAACTACGTTTAGAATAACCTATCTGCGATCTTACTCATACAAAATGCAAAACAAGCTATGATGTTATAAAAAACCCCTGTTACATAAAATTGGAAACCAATTGGAAAAAAATAAAAATATAAAATTTAGGCATAAATATGCATAAAACGTCTAAATATGCAGACCTTGCCTAAATATGCAAAATATGCATTAATTAATTAGTGTTAATTAACTCTAAACACCGTGATTCGTCCACATTATCGATTGTTTCGCAAGATATGCAAAAATTACATTATAAGCAGTTTGCATAAAATCCGTTCTCTACTAATCACAATCTACTAAAAGCGGTTGTAACTGGAAATACCCACTGCTGGAAGTGACAAAGGTTAAAGACTAAACAAGTAAAAAGGCCGAAGATACAACGAATGATATTTTCAAAAATTGTTATTAAAAATTAATTACAAATTAAGGAAAACAAAATATACGTAAATAATTCTGTTAGATCTGCCCCCCTACTGCTGAAGTTTATGTGTGTTCAAACAGATGTTTAAATAAATAAGTATAAAAAACAACACAATCGCAAATTAACTTATTTCTTGCATTTGAAGTAATGAATAATTGTTTAATTAAATTCTTGTTAATAACTCAAAAACTGAGTATTTTCCATTACTACTAACTTTTTTATCTATGAAATGTGGATAGTGGATAAATAAATCGATTTTTAGTAGCGTATTTTCTCTGTGGCTCTTACACCCTTAAGATCAATACTTATTTACTTAAAATTCATTTAAGAACCATTGAATAATGAATAAAACTACGTGTGCAATTATTATCGTAAGTATATGGAAATAATTTGATTATGGAGTTTTTCCGATTGTATACGTAATTATTATGTTTGTTATTTAAAGCATTAGTGATACGTCTCACTGTTTTAAATGGTACATTTAATAAGCAGTTAACCATTACGCGATAACTTAAAAAATAGTAAATGACAAATCAGTTCGTAATCGTAAAAAATAAAAATTAAAATTAATCGATTATTTAGAAATGAATCAATATATGCATAACTAATTACTAAAATAAATACCATGTTCTAAATAGTAATTCCATTATCTACCACTTGATGGTATAAACACCATACCGTTCGACTCATTGGTGTTTAAAAGCCAGTCTAATGATGGAATATTTGCTTAATCCATTATCTTTCATCTATTTAAAAAACTAGTAACGAATTAAAAATCGAAAGACAGTTTACCCTAGAATGTTAGCAGTATATTTGGGTTCTTGTAAATCCGATACTTAATTATATAAAATTAGTATTATATGTTTAATTAACTTTATAGAAACTTAATTGGTTAATACTTGCATACTTACACAAAGTGTTAATGAATCTGTGTTACATATTTATAAGTTATGTAGGGGATTCAAAATAGACCAACTTATAATAAGAAACTCATATCCGGAAACGCACCGTTTTCAAGTTACAGATAACAGTGGTTATCTATCTAAATGTTGCTTATTTGGGCCATACGTTTTTCCACATTGTCTCACCGACCCCATTTACTTGAGATTCTTGCAAGAGGTATTGCCAAAATTGTTTTAAAAAGTACCATTGGGGATTCGTCAACAAATGTGGCTGCAACATGACGGTGCGCCACCACACTTTTCGCTTGCCGTCCGAGACTGCATCGACCAACTAATCGGTGACGGCGATGGATTGGCCGAGAGGAGCCAGTAGCGTGGCCACCACGTTCCCTGGACCTAACTCCCCTAGATTTTTTTCTTATATGGAAAACCTGGTTTACGAGATGCCTGTCTAGTCTGAAGAAGATCTAGCTAGCAGTATTCTGTGACTTCAGCACAAGAACTCCAAACAATAGTATACCAAAATATGCCTCGAAGGTGCAGTCCTTGCATCGAAGTGGTGGTGGTCATCATTTTGAGCAATTATTGTAGTGTTTGACAAGGAAATAACATTATTGTGAGCATTACCTGTACTGTTTGACTACTATGATCGTTACTCCAGCCCTAGCTCGAAAACGGTGTGTTTCCGGATAGGAGGTTCTTATTAAAAGTTGGTGTATTTTGAATCTTCTACCTACTCCATAAATTTCTAACACGTATTCATTAACACCCTGTATAGTAAATTCATGTAATAAAGTATTTTTAGTAATACTTAAGTGGCAATTATTATTAAGCGATTCGAGCTCGATGTACAAGCACAGTTGTAGTTGTAAGCGGATTACCTCATTATCGACTTTAGTTGCAGTACTTTAGTGTTGCAATATATTTATTTACGGAATAATATTGCTAACAACAATTATTTATATAATTTACGATATTTAAATTTAAATGCAAAAATCGATTGTTTAATGAAGTGATTATAAGCCCCAACTTCTTTGAAAAACCAATTAGATATTTGATAATATATAATTAATCTATTACTTAAAAACTAATTTGCTCCCTGAATCAATCATTTAACAAATCAAATAGAAATTAATTGATTATGTATTAATTAAATATCAACTTTCGGTCGGTTATAACAATTGGTGGCATTCTCAATTCTCGAAAAGTATAAATCTCGAATGAAAAAAATCAGGAAGTGTAAAGTATTATTTAATAGTTTTGTTACATAATATTTATAATCTTGATTGTTTTGTAATGCAAATTTCCTTTCCATTATGCATCATATAAAAAAGAAAAATGTATGTATCTTAAAATATAGAAATACAATTTTTATTACATTCCGTGTTGTTATAAAAAAAATATAAGAGCTAAAGGGAATTGGCTAATTGGAAGTCGCATTGAAGTTTATATATGAAAAATTGAATTAAATCAGAATATTTTACAGAAAAGTACTGCATTGAAATTCGAGAATTCTGCCATTAGAGATTTTTGCTATTTGAGATTTTGTCTTACGAGATATTTGATTCGAAATTTCCACCAGGCACTAGCCCTGTGCGTTTGTATGGATAATATATCGAATAACGATATTAGAATAAAAGTTATTCGATATATCGAATAAGTAATAATTTTTCGATATTTATTCGAATAATTCGACATTTATTCGAATAATTCTATATTTATTCGAATAATTCGATATTTATTCGAATAATTCTATATTTATTCGAATAATTCGATATTTATTCGAATAATTCGATATTTATTCGACTAAGTAGATATTTATTCGAATTTCGATATATCGAATGAT
>JABXWE010007585.1:0-45768 GCA_014611495.1 Limonius californicus
TTACAGGACAACTTCGCTGACGGGACCGAACCAACTGCTAGAGTGAAATTCCCCTGTCCGACCCGCCGACGTCCAATAAACACGAATCTAATTAACATTTATTAATTGCATACAGTGTAAAACAGGTCCCCGAGGTCACGTACCAAAGGAATTTATTTAAAGTCTAGATTAGTTTGAATATACCGTTATTACTAAGTTAACAGTGTACAAGGTGTAGGAAAATAAATTGTACTTAATTATATTCTAGTTACAGGTGGTATTATTTTGAATTGAACCCCGGCTCTGAGTTTTACTCGGCGAAACCCTTTGTGACAAGGGAAAATATCACAAACTCATGTTCGAAGTTACCAAAATCGATACGGTGTTAATGTTTGGGCAGGTATGGTAAATATAGGAACCTCGGTGAGGCAGTGCGAATACGCGCTGTTAGTCGAGGTCACGGTGAAATGGCGCCGATCGGCCGCTTGGTCGAAACCCAGCTGCGGCTGCTGTATTTCCCCTGGTTAAGTTTAGGGTGCATGTTGCATGAATGGATAGTATGTATGGCGGTTCGGGCGGGGGGTAGTATAACATTTTCCAGGTAGGTGGACTGGTCGTGGGGGTGCTGTACCAATACTCTTAGATATTTATATATGGGGTTATTTGAAGGATTTGATATATTTCAAATCAAATGTGAACGATTTAATCAATCGTATCAACCCAGCGGCTGCAACTTTAAACAAGCACATGCTTCAACGTGTACAAAGTTCAATTGCAGTGGGATGTGCAGAATGTCACAATGCTGGTGGTTGTCATTTTCAGCAGCTTTATTAATTTACAGAAAATTTTAAATTCTAATTTGTTTCTGTAATTTATTTTTATTCTTCTTGTTCCTAAATAATTTGTGTTCAGAATAGTGAAAAAGATAACAGTTCATTTATTTCTACGACTACTATTATTCATGCTGACACATCAGTGCAAACCGCGCTTTCGCTAAGAAAGCGCAACTTAAAACATTGGTCCTTCGAGCCGGATGCCATTAGTGCATCTTTAATCAACATTCGATGCATTAGTGCATTAATCAGAACTTTGGTCTTTCGACGCCGGACATCCGGAAAACAACTAAAAGGTCACAACGTGGAAGAAGCCCAGGCGATTTGTGCTCCATTGCAGCAACGTTAGGTGAAACTTCTAAAAGCGTAAGTGTGATCTCCCTTTATTACTTTCTTTTCCTTATAGTGAGTATTGCTTCGAATTTGACCAACAATATCAGACTTAAAGAAGTTAATTGAAGAAAGAGGGCATATAAAATCGCGTCTTACGGGCCTTCAAAATTTCTTTGTCAGTAGAACCGCTGCCGCGCCAACAAGCGATTCGAAATTTTTGTTTCAGTTGAAACAACGTTTAGTAAATTCCGATTCACTGTTGGCGGAATACGAAAACATTCATTCAAATAATATTGTTATTTAGAAGCGCCTCCCATGAGGTCGATTTATTGCATTTTGAAGACTCTTATTATGACATTACATCAGAAATAAAAGATTTTTTGGCTACACATAAGCCCTGTGGGGCAAAAGGCGTGCCTACCAGCGCGAATAATCTTCCCGACTTGGGGTCACCTCCCTTGCCTCCTACAAGCCTGCCTACTTTTAGTGGGAAATTTGAAGATTGGGATGAATTTCACGACGCGTTTGCGAGTATTATCAATAATAACCCCAAACTAGAGGAAATTCAAAAATTTCGGTACTTAATTTCTGCCTTTGAAGGAGACTTCAGGCACTAAAATCCTTAAAAATCACAGCAGAAAATTTATTGTTCAGAATAATCTAAAGGCACTATTTGAATTAGATTATATTAAAAAAGAATCGCACCTAGCGTTACTAAGATTTTGGACAGTATTTTAAAATTTGTTCAATCATTTAGAATTATCAACAACCCAGCCTGGATACATTAATTATTTATATAGTTAGTGTCAAATTAAGTGCAACCACGTATCATGAATGGGACATACATAAAGGGAAGAGCGAATTTCCCACCCTCCGGAATTTATAAACTTTCTTGAAAACCGATATCAGGTCTTAGGGTCAGTGGAGACAACCGTAGCGCTGTTTAGCAACAACTCCTTAAATAAATTTAAAATAAGCGCTCATGTGAGCACAGAAAAACAGTTTCCCAGTTGTGTTTACTGCCGAAACAACCATGCTATTTACAATTGGGAGCATTTCTTAAACTTACGATAAATTTGCTCATTGCTTCAGCTAGGCGTCTTGGTGTTTGTATGAATTGTTTAAAACGAAATCATGTAAGCAAATTATGTACTTTGAGGCCATGCCTAAAATGTGGCAAACAGAATTGTTTAAAACGAAATCATGTAACCAAATTATGTACCTTGAGGCCATGCCTAAAATGTGGCAAAAAATACAACACCACTTTTACATTTAGAATTTGGTTATAATACTGTTCCCAGTCAAAGTGTCAAGGAAGACAATCAAATGGAAAACAACGCAGTCATATCGTAAGCGCCAGCCAAAATTGAATCGAGTCGCAACAAATTAACTCTTGTTTTGGTCATGCGCGCAATACGCAAACTTCCCAAATTATTTTATCTACGCCTTGCATTCAGGTAGCGGACATACGAGGCAATCTTCAAACTTGTAGGTGTCTTTTAGATCCAGGAAGTCAATCAAGTATTGTTACGACCGATCTAAGCTACCGATTAGGTTTGGAGAAACAAAAACATAGTAAACTACAAACGAGAATTGCTATTAAATCAAGAATTAACAATTATAAAGCCGACATAAGATGCTTCCTAATAGATCACATTACGGATCATTTGCCAAAAAGTTCTTTTCGATTTAACAAGGCTTGATATTCCTAACAATATTAAATTAGCGGATTCTAAGCGTAACGTATCACAAAAAATTGACATGTTAATTGGGACAAATACCTATGTTTTGGGAACTTCTATGTAATGGTCAGCATAATTTGGGCAAAAATATGCCTGTACTGTAAAAGACACAACTGGGCTGAATACTGGGGGGGCACATTCACTCAAGGCAGGTGCAAAGATGCCACCAACAAAACACTAGCTCATTTCAATACAACTACTCTGTTTGAGGAGTAACAAAAATTTTGGTCTTTGGAAGAATGTCACGTAAAATACAATTATTCAAAATATTCCGTAGAGGAAAAGTATTACGAAGACCATTTTGTGAAAACCCACAAACGCGCCGATACGTTTCCGCATAGATTTATAGTAAGCATTTCCTTAAAGGACAACATGTCCGAATTAGGCGAATCTAAGGAATTGGCTGTGAAGCGTTTTGTATCATTAGAGCGAAAACTAGATCGCGACGCCAATCTAAAGGTTGAGTACCGAACTTTTAAATGAATACAAAGGTTTGGGTCACATGACCGAGATAGATGACCATTCATTAATTAAAAATTGCAAATATTATTTACCGCATCACGCAGGATTAGAAGCAACCAGTGCCACCACCAAAGTGCGCGTAGTATTTGATCACAGAATAAATACCTATGTCCGTAGGTATTTATTCTGTGATTTGATGCCTCTATGAAAACTGTCATTTCTGCCACCACATCTTCCGGTCCTTCTTAAAATGAAATCCAATGTGCTGGTCCTACCATACAGGATGATATAATATTTTCTATATTATGTCGTTTCCGTAAACACGAATTTGTTGTATCTGCGGACATTGTCAAAATGTACCGTCAAGTTTTAATTAATGACGGACAGCGACATATGCAATTAATTTTGGGGCGGCCTAGCAATCTCGCGCCAATCAAGTGCTATCAATTGAACACAGTAACTTACGGCACTGCATCGGCCTCTTTTTTGGCCATACGATGCCTAAAACGACTTGCACTCGAATGTCGAGATAAACGACCAATGGCCTGACGCATAATTGAAAGGGACTTTTATGTCGATGATCTTTTAACGGGGTTCGAGTCCAAAAAATTGGCCATTACAGCTGCAAACCAAATTTCAGAAATGTTAAAGACAGCCGATTTCGAATTATGAAAATGGGCATCAAAGGGTATAATAATCCTTAACAGCATAAAAGCTAACTATAATAATTTGAAGCAAAAGCTTTTTCCATTTGCAGATAATGTAGGGGCGTCAGGAATTTTACCGAATCCTCCAGCGAACAAATTTCAATATAATGAGCGAAAACTTAAAATTTTTATACTAAATGTTGAAAATAAAAGCGTAATTAACAAATCCTTGAGTAAGGAAAACATAACATGGCATTTCATCTCATCTCGCTCCTCGCACTTTGGCGGTTTATGGGAGGCGAGTATCTAAAGTGTAAAATGTTACTTGCAAACGTATCACGGTGAATGCACATCTAACATTCTATGAGTTATATACCTTGTCGGTTCAAATCGAAGCTATACTCAATTCCCGCCCTTTAAATCCTCTTTCTAATGGCCCAAATTTTATTGAACCTTTGACTCCATCACACTTTTTGATTGATAGACGAACTCGCGTTTGTACCGGAACCGAGTTTGGCTGAGATTGCTGAAAACAAGCTCAGTAAATATCAGCACACCCAAAGACACATGCAACGTTTCTGGAAGCCAGGGAGCGTGGAATACATAAGCGAACTTCAGTGCGTACCAAATGAAAAAAAAAAGAGCAACACACATCCCTAACACTGGGGAATCTGATAATCATACGGGACAAACCTGCCCCCTTCGAAGTGGCAACTTGGCCGCCGCGTGGAGCTCCATCCCGGAAGAGACGGTGTAGCAAGAGTAGTTTCCGTCAAAACCACCAGCAGTGGAGTAAATTTAAAACGTGCAACAACAAAAATTTGTGTTCTACCAATAGATTAAATGTTTGCAGTTTTGTATAAGCACTATGGTGCGCTAGAGTTTGTTGAAAGCCAGACCTTTCAACGAGGGCGGCATGTTCATAACAATAGTGCTACGAATATTAGTGAAAATTTGGAACTTTTTTACAACAATTTTATTTTAGATTTTTTAGAATAGCTCTTATGTTAGGCAGAAAGTGCCCTTGGTGTGCAATTAAGCCAAACCGCGCTTTTGTCGACCCTCGACAGTTTTTACACATCTGGTTGTCGTAATTTTGATCGGATCTGGGACGGGGTTGACAAAGGCCCCGACATCGTCGTCGAAATAGTTTTCACTTGTTTGTTGACTTCCAGATTCTGACCAGTTCGCTCGGCTGGCACAATTTTGTTATTAGCTCAAGAAATTATACAAATATACAATAAAATACCTTCCGTATTACTCCACTATATGGAAGATACATAGGGTATTTTCTACATTAATAGTTGTTTGTAAATAAAGTTCCTTAATAATTAATAGTTCATTTATTTCTACGACTACTATTATTCATGTTGGCACATCAGTGCAAACCGCGCTTTCACTACTGAAGCGAAACTCAAAACAGTGTAGCAGAATTTACTTTAGCACAAATATTAGATAATTCTATGTTTACTCCTGTTTTGCGCGCTGAATCTTCTTCTTCACTGCACAAAGTCATTAATGCATTTCAAATAGATTTCTTGTGCGTCGATTACCTGACGCAGTTAAATGTGTAATTAGGACTCTAATGTAAAAATAGATATTTTTAGTTTCTTCTTTCACTTAGACTGTAGAGAAATGGGCATTAAAACGGTTCAGTTGTGTATGCAGAATCGAAAAAGATAAGATCCCCAAAGTAATAATCAAATGGAGGTAGAAAAACGTAGACCAAGGAGATTTTTTTTTATTAACCCGCATCGTCCCATTGTTGGGCAAAGGCCTTCCCCATAAGGGGGGTTGTTGATCTACTCTGCCTGATCAATCCTCGTGGGAGAGAGGCGCCGCCGTGCTAACGCAACCTTCGGGTCACCCATCCAAGCACTGACCGGAGACCACGCTGCCTTAACTCTCCTGATCGTACGTGAACGGGCGCCGAATGTGCACAACCCGGGACCAAGGAGATGCATCAGAAAAATAAGGAACGTTAATTTAAAAGAAATCGTTAGAAAAAAGTAAAAGCCAATATCAGAAGTGGAAACGACGGCAAGAGATCGTAAAATACATACGAGGTGGGTGGGAAGACCCTCCGCCCTATGTGCATAAAAGAATGGAAGAAGAAAATTCTCAGCTGTATAGTTTTATATGAACGGTATAAATTTTCGCTTGAAAATAACTGTAAAATGTTTGTAATATGAAGCTATTTTGTATATTCACGACAACTACGATGTTTCTGAATATAATATATAAACATTTTGAAGGTAATCATGGAAACTTAATAGCTTGCAGGAAAACTGTTCCGTTTTCCCGAAATTTTGGTAGTGATTGTTTATACTGTCTCTAGGTTATAGAAATTGCTTTATATTACAGTCAAGGCAAAACCTTTAGAAATGTACCATATTAATTTAGGAATACAAGTTTTGAATGAACGTCTACTCTAACCGTAGTTTTTTCCGATCCAGTTCATTTTGTAATGGATTTTGTGCCTTATTACAGTCTCAAAGAAATTTCAGAAAGCTTTCTGCAGTTAGTGGGGACAATTTGAGGTTTTGTTTAAAATGTAACCATTAACTGTAAAGTCTTGAAGAACGAATAGGTAAGTTAAATTAGAATTTTTTATTACTTTTTTGTAGACTGTTTTGGGCTTAAAACCTTCGATTTCATAATTATTAATAGTTAATTTTATACAAAGACTAACATATCAGTTCGTTAGTTTCTTCTGAAACATAGAGAAAACTAAACAAGCACTTAAAAACTCAGAATCATTTAACCGCAAGCAATTGGTTTGTTATGATGACGAACAAAATGTTCGTATATGTTTGATATAAAAACAACAAAGGCAGGTTTTGCGTTTCGTAGCCTAATAAAATAAATTAGCAACTACATATTTTAGAATCGGAAAAAATGATTTAGAAGCATTGGCTTCTATGAAAGATTCAAACGACAATAGTTTCCTAGCCGTTTACAATTAAACAGTGGATTCAAATTTATTATTACACAACCTATCGTCAGATTAAAAACTTCAAAAACTATATAGATCTTCCCACATACAAAAGACCTCATAAAAGTTTTAATGTCTAACATACTTCTAAATTAAGCGAATTTAAATGAGAATTCATTTGTGTGTAGGTATTTCTAACATGGACTAAGATTCTTTAGATATAATTGTAAATGTTTTTTGTAAATTTAAATAAAAATATATCGTGATCCGCTCAATGTTTCACGAATCTAAAGAAGTTAGCTAAATATATAAGCAGTAGCTTCCCTATAGCTGTAACTCAGAAATGGAAACGTACAACTTCATTCGATAGAGGAATTTTCTAAAATACCGGTCAACAGCAGGCATTTCTAAGTTAAACGTTTTATATACGAATAAGGTTCTTCAAAATTTCAATCAATTTGCACATGGGACCTTATCCCATTCAGTTCTGTCTATTACAATAAAATTGTTATACCTGCATGGCTAGATCTTTAGGAAAGAATTTAAACATAGAGTGTTCAAGATTATAACGAAAATGTACTTACCATGAAAACTGCTAGCCAACCCAAGTCAACTATAATCCATAGTTCTGTATTGTTTCCTCCTAGCATACAATAATTAATTAATTGTAGTAGTGCTACCATAATGGACCCAAAGAAATATATTTTGCCATCCAAACGTATTATTAAAAATCCCAATTACTTTACACGTCGTATTAAAAGACTGTCTTGCAAGTAGAATATTTTCTGACTGCCACTGGTCATCTACTGAATTCCTTATTGGCAATATAAGACGGTTGTTTACTTTTGTACCTGTCCGTTTTAAATGTACTTCTAGGAGATGCTCAATGTAATCGTTTATTGCACTGAATCGTAGTTTGATTAAACTGCCGTATTGGTGTATCAGTAAAACTAAAATCGCTGTAAAATAGTCTTCAATGTGCTTTACTATAAAATAGTTACGGTAAAGAATGACATCCTCGTTTCTTGCGTTCCACCAAGTACATATAATTAAACCAATAAATACAGAATGCAGTAGCAATGGTTCTATTAGAATATGTCTACGCAATTTGCTTGTCTTGCTATTAATTTGCAACAACTTATCTATTTCGTCAAATAGTTGGGCCATTAATTTAAAATTTTCCACATTAGAAACCACCGAAAACATTGACGATACAACTAATAGTGTTGATATAAGATGGCACAGGATACCTAAAGCTGCAGCAGTAGGTGGTTGGTTGATATTGTAGACATCCAGGGTATTTGCAATACGTGCACAAATTAATAATAGTATTATAATAGCTGAATATAGTTTGTGGGTAATCAAATATAAACCTCTGTTTGTTCTAAATGGTGCAACTAAAGCAAACATACTGGCAATTATATGCGAATGCTTAATGGAATCCATACTATATGTTTTGCTAGTTTATAGTATTTAAACGCAAACAAAATTAACGCGAGAACCTTCGAATAGTAGAGCAACACAAGTAAAAGCTAACCTTATTCTGTTGATTTACACAGACATTACAGAAAGCCATCCTTTACCAATTAAGAAAAAAAAATGTCAATAACTATAATTGTATAATATGTAATTCCATGCTACCGTATGTCACTTAGTGCTTTGTATAAGAGAATTTACCTCCTACATTAATAAAATAGAAAGGAAACAATAACGTCATTGTTTTTTATAATTTTAGTTCGTGTAGTTTCAAGAATTTAATAAATAAAAACATCTGTATAACGGTGGCCAAACTAGGCAGTTGCAAAAGGCTATTTTCAATTTTTTTTAAGAATACGAAAAAGTAGCTATATACAGGGACTATCATAAAGCACCGATTATTTTGTTTTGTATTTAATAATTTGTTGTCGTAAGTTACAAATTTAAACAAATCGGTTTTTTGATAGTGTGTACGAACGGGATATTTATTATATTATTATATACAATATTATAAGCGGCAAGTGGCCTCTAATAAGTTATTCCTGAGGAATAGCTACTATGTCCCAAGTCGTTCTTGCAAGAATTCAGACGATGAGGAAATTCTTCCCATAAACCGCTAAATTCTTACTGTGTGGCTAGTTGAACCATCTTACTCAAACCAATACTCATTTCCCCCTTTTGCAATTCTTGGCAAGAAAAACGTTAACCCCATGAACACCTTTGAGACGTCACGGATACCGTTTCGCCAATTTTGAAAACAATAGCGCGATTGTTCTTAATAATGAAATTGCACACGAAACTGTGATTTTCTGCGAGTGTACTAGATTTCGGTGCAGTTCGTCAAGATTTTCAATTGCCCTCTATCGTATATTCTGTTTGCTAACGTGTTCACTTCGAGAAAAATGTTCTTTATCGGTCATGAATAAGCAGCGTTCCATAGATGGATTATCTTTTCTTTGCAGTAAAAGATGTTGGCAAAATTCCATTCGATTTTGTTTGTGTTGATCGTTCTATTTCTGTAGAATTGAAATCTTGTAAAGATGAAATTTCATTTTTCTCAACGTCGTGTATTTGAGTCTGATAAATCTAATGCAGATGCATGTTTACCAACAGATCAGTTAGGATTTCGAAGAATTGTACGTCTACCTGCCTCTTCACCTTCTGGATTACAGCAGATCGTGGTATTCCAGTTGATTTTCCACTTAAAATTGATTCCTTATTCCGCTATTTATTTCCAAGGTGTAATGTTATGGCGCGCAGGAGCATTGTAAACATTAAACTCCATTCGAATAAAACGCTGCACTTCAATAATTGAATTACATTTTATAAATTTTTCATCACAGAAAACACGTTGTGGTATTGACCTATCTCCACCTCTGTCCAGCTGTCCAAAAATTCTGCAATCATCCATACACATCAACAAAGGCTACTCTTTAAAATAATACAAGCCAGATAGCGATTTCAATAATAGCTAATCTTTTATTCGGAAAATAAAATAATCAGTCCTTTCGCCCGGCCCCTCTACAACCTCAAAATTATTCAAAAGGTGTTTAACTTCAATAAGGGACCCTTGAAAATTATTTCAAGATCGTGTAGAGCTTATGGTAACGATTATTAGTTACTCACCAAGCGAGAACGAAGTTTCAGCAAGCTAACAACATGTCCATCGTTTCTAGAATATTCTATTATCTATATTAAGTTCAAACTGATTTCCACTTAAATGATTTCTCTTGCTAATTTAAACTAGATTTTATTCTTTAATGATAATGTGGCGTAGATCTTCTCACTTTCAGGATATGCTTCTTCTAATAATAAATTATTCCCCAACTATATAGTTTCATTGGAATTTGTTTTGTTACTGATGCGTAGGTACCATTTTAGTATTTTAGTAATTTAGTGAGTAGTGCGCCAGTAGAAACACAAAGCTTATATGGTTTCTGTCAAAATATTTACTGATAGTGTAGCAGAATTTACTTTAGCACATATAGGAGATAATTCTATGTTTTTGTTCACTTCCTCACAAAATCATCAACGCTTTTAAAATTGATTTCTTATACTTCGATTACCTAGCGCAGTTAAATGTGTAATTAGGACTCTAATCTAGAAATAGATATTCTAATTTCTTCTTTCTCTTAGACTATAGAGAAATGGTGATTAAAATGGTTCGGTTGTAAATGCAGAATCGAAGAAGATAAGGATCCCCAAAGTAGTAATCAAATCGAGGCAGAAAAACGCAAACCAAGGAGATGCATCAGAAAAATAAGGAACGTTAATTTAAAAGAAATCGTTAGAACCAAGTAAAAGCCAGTAACAGAAGTGGTAACGACGGCAAGAGATCGTAAAATACATACGAGGTGGGTGGGAAAACAAGCCGCCCTATGTGCATAAAAAATAGAAGAAGAAAATTTTCAGCTGTATAGTTTTAAATGAACGGTAAAAATTTTCGCTTGAAAATAACTGTAAAATGTTGGTAATATGAAGCTATTTTGTATGTTCACGACAACTACGATGTTTCTGAATATAATATCTAAACATTTTGATGGTAATCATGGAAAGTTAATATCTTGCAGGAAAACGGTTCCGTTTACCCCAAATTTTGGTCGTGATTGTTTATACTGTCTCTAGGTCATAGAAATTATTTTATATTACAGTCAAGGCAAACCCCTTAAAATTGACCATATTAATTTAGGAATACAAGTTTTCAATGAGCGTCTACTCTAACCGCAGATTCTTCGGATTCGGTTCATTTCTTAATGGAAGTTGTGCCTTATTACAGTCTCAAAGAAATTTCAGAAAGCCATCTGCAGAAAGTGGGGACAATTTAAGGTTTTGTTTAACATGTAACCATTTACTGTAAAGTCTTGAGGAACGAATAGGTAAGTTAAATTAGATATTTTATTACATATTTGTAGGATATTTTGGGCATATAAACCTTCGATTTCATAATTTTTATTAGCTATTTTTATACAAAAAGTAACATATTAGTTAGTTTGTTTCTTTTGAAACATAGGGGAAACTAAACAAGCAGTTAAAAAATCAGAATCCTTTAACCGCAAACAATTAGTTTGTTATGATGAACAACAAATGTTCGTATATGTTTGACACAAAAACAACAAAGGCAGGTTTTGCGTTTCGTAGCTTAATAAAATAAATTAGCAACTACATATTTTAGAATCGGAGAAAATGATTTAGAAGCATTGAATTCTATGAATGATTCAAACTACAATATTTTCCTAGCCATTTACAATTAAAGAACAATGGATTCAAATTGATCAGTACACAACCTATCGTCAGATTCAACTTCAAAAATTATATAGATCTTCCCACATACAAAAGACCTCATAAAAGTTTTAGTATATAACATACTTCTAAATTAAGCGAATTTAAATGAGAATTCATTTTTGTGTAGGTATTTCTTTAGATAAAATTTAAATGGTTTTGGTAAATTTGGATAAAAATATTTCGTGATCCGCTCAATGGTACATGCATCTAAAGAAGTTAGCTACATATATAAGCAGTAGCTTTCCTGTAGCTGTACCTCGGAAATGGAAACGTACAACTTCATTTGGTAGTGGAATTTTCTGAAATACAGGTCAGCTGCAGGCATTTCTAAAGAGAAACCTTTTATATACGAATAAGGTTCTTCAGTTTTCAAATAATTTGCACACGGGAGCTTTCAGTTCTGTCTATTACAATAAAATTGTTATACCTGCATGGCTAGATATTTAGGAAAGAATTTAAACATAGACTGTTCAAGATCATAACGAAAATTTACTTACCATGAAAACTGCTAGCCAACCCAAGTCAACTATTACCAATACTTTTGTATTGTTTTCTCGCAGCATACAATAATTAATTACTAGTAGTAGTGCTACTATCATGGACCCAAAGAGAAACATATTTTGCCATCCAAAGGTATTATTAAAAATTTCAATTACTTTACACGTCGTATTAAAAGACTTTCTTGCAAGTAGAATATTTTCTGACTGCCACTGGTCCTCTACTGAATTCCTTATTGGCGATATAAGACGGTTGTTTACTTTTGCACCTGTCCGTTTTAAATGTACTTCTACGAGATGCTTAATGTAATCGTTTATTGCACTGAATCGTAGTTTGATTAAACTGCCGTATTGGTGTATCAGTAAAACTAAAATCGCTGTAAAATAGTCTTCAATCTGCTTTACTATAAAATAGTTACGGTAAAGGGTTACATCCTCCTTTGTTGAGGACCACCAACTGCATATAATTAAACCAATAAATACGGAATGCAGTAACAATAGTTCTATTAGAAGATGTTTACGCAATTTGCCTGTCTTGATATTAATTTGCAACAACTTATCTATTTCGTCAAACAGTTGGGCCATTAATTTAAAATCTTTTTCCTCATTAAAAACCACCGAAAACATTGATGATACAACTAATAGTGTTGATATAAGCTGGCACAGGATACCTAAAGCTGCAGTAGTAGGTGGTTGGTTGATATTACAGACATCCAGGATATTTGTAATACATGCACAAATTAATAATAGTATGATAATAGCTGAATATAGTTTGTGTGTAATCACATATAAACCTCTGTTTGTTCTATATGGTGGAACTAAAGCAAACATACTGGCAATTATATGCAAATACTTAATGGAATCCATACTATATGTTTTGCTAGGTTGTAGTATATAAACGTAATCAAAATTAACGGGAGAACATTCGAATAGTAGAACAACACAAGTAACAGCGAACCTTACTCTGTTGATATACATTGCCATCACAGAAAGCTATCGTTTACCCATTAACAAATTGCATTTCAATGACTATAATTGTATAACATGTAATTCCATGCTACCGTATGTCACTTAGTGCTTCATATTAGAAAATTTACCTCATACATTAATCAAATAGAAAGTAAACAATAATGTCATTGCTTTTATAATTTTAGTTCTTGTAGTTTCAAGAATTTATTAAATGGAAACTCCTTTATAGAGGTGGCCAAACCAAGCAGTTGGAAAAGGCTATTTTCAGATTTTTGTAAGAATAGGAAAAGCTATATACACTATACAGGGACTATCAAAAAGGACTGATTATTTTCTTTTGTATTTAACAATTTTTTGTCGTAAGTTAGAAATTTAAACAAATCGGTTTCTTAATAGTGTACGAATGAGATATTTATTATATTATTATATATAATAATGTAATTTGTAAGCGGCAAGTGGCCTCCAGTAAGTAATTCCTGAGGAATAGCTTCAATCTCCCAAGTCGTTCTTGCAAGAATTCAGACGATGGGGAAATTCTTCCCATAAGACCGTTAAATTCTTACTGTGTGGCTAGTTGAACCATCTTGCTGAAATCAATACTCATTTTTCCCTTTTCCAATTCGTGGCAAGAAAAACGTGCAACGCATGAATGCCTTTGAAACTTCACGGATACCGTTTCGACAATTTTGAAAAAATAGCGCGATTGTTCTTAATGATGATATTGCACACGAAACTATAATTTTCTGCGAGCGTACGAGATTTTGGTGCAGTTCGTCAAAATTTTAGATATCCCAGTATCGAGAATTCTGCTTATTAACGTGTTCACTTCGAGCAAAATGTGCTTCATCGGTGATGAATAAGCAGCGTTCCATAGGTGGATTGTCTTTTCTTAGCAGTAAAAGATGTTGGCAACATTCCATTAGATTTTGTTTGGTTTGATCGTTCTATTTCTGTAAAACTAAAGTCTTTAAGGATGAAATTTATTTTCCTCAACATTCGTCGTGTATTTGGGCCTGATAAATTTAATGCAGACGCATGTTTACCAACAGATCATTTAGCACTTTGAAGAATTGTACATCTACCTGTCTCTTCACCGTTGCAGGAGCACTGTAAACATTCAAATAGGTTCGATTAAAACGCCGCACTTCCATAATTGAATTAAATTTTATAAATTTTACATCACAGAAAACACGTTGTGGTATTTACCATATCTCCACGTCTGTCCAACTTTCCAAAAATTCTGCAATCGTCCATACACGTCAACAAAGGCTACTCTTTAAAATAATACAAGCCATATGCGATTGCAATAATATTTAATCTTCTATTCTGAAAATAAAATAATCAGTCCTTTCTTCCGGCCCCTCTACAAGCTAATAATTATACAAACGGTGTTTAGCTTTTATACGGGACCCTAGAAAATTATTAAAAAGATCTTGTAGAGCTTATGGTAACGATGATGAGTTACTAAAGAAGCGAGAACGAATTTTCAGCAAGCTAAATTTCTTCTTATAAAAGTTGTGTTCCGATGGCTCAAGTCAGTATCTCTATCGTTTATAGAATATTCTATTATGTATATTAAGTTCAAACTGTTTTTCACTTAAATGATTTGTATTACTAATTTAAACTAGATTTATTTCTTTAATGGTAATGTGACGTAGATCTTCTGGCTTTTAGAATATGCTTCTTCTAATAAGAAAATATTCCCGAACTATATAGTTTCATTGGAATTTGTTTTGTTATTGATGCGTAGGCACCATTATAGTATTTCAGTAATTTAGTGAGTAGTGCGCCCGTAGAAACACGAAGCTGATATGGTTGCTGTTAAAATATTTCCTGATAGTGTAGCAGAACTTACATTAGCACATATATGAGATAATTCTATGTTCTTCTTCACTTCTTCACAAAATCATCAACGCATTTAAAATAGATTTCTTATACTTCAATTACCTGGCGTAGTTAAATGTGTAATTAGGACTCTAATGTAAAAATAGATATTTTTAATTTCTTCTCTTTCTTAGACTATAGAAAAATGGTAATTAAAATGGTTCGGATGTGTATGCAGAATCGAAAAAAAATAAGATCCCCAACGTAGTAATCAAATGGAGGTAGAAAAACGCAGACCAAGGGGATGCACCAGAAAAATAAGGAACGTTAATTTAAAAGAAACCGTTAGAAAAAAGTAAAAACCAATAACAGAAGGGGAAACGACGGCAAGAGATCGTAAAATATATACGAGGTGGGTGGGAAAACCCACCGCCCTATGTGCATTAAAGAATGGGAGAAGAACATTTTCAGCTCCATAGTTTTAAATGAACGGTATAAATTTTCGCTTGAAAATAACTGTAAAATATTCGTAATATGAAGCTATTTTGTATATTCACGACAACTACGATGTTTCTGAATATAGTATCTAATCATTTTGATGGTAATCATGGAAAGTTAATAGCTTGCAGCAAAACTGTTCCCTTTTCGCGAAATTTTGGTAGTAATTGTTTCTACTGTCTCTAGGTCATAGAAATTGCTTTATATTACAGTCAAGGCAAAATCCTTCGAAATGTACCATATTCATTTAGGAATACAAGTTTTGAATGAGCGTCTACTCTAACCGCAGCTTTTTCGGATTCAGTTCATTTCGTAATGGATGTTGTGCCTTATTACAATCTCAAAGAAATTTCCAAAAGCCATTTGCAGGAAGTGGGGACAATTTGAGGCTTTGTTTAAAATGTAACCATTAACTCTAAAGTCTTGAGGAACGAATGGGTAGGTTAAATTAGATTTCTTTATTACATTTTTGTAGGCTATTTTGGGCATATAAACCTTCGATTTCATAATTTTTATTAGCTACTTTTATACAAAAAGTAACATATCAGTTCGTTAGTTTCTTCTGAAACATAGAGAAAACTAAACAAGCAATAAACGACAATAGTTTCCTAGACGTTTACAATTAAAGAACAGTGGATTCAAATTAATTAGTACGCAACCTATCGTCGGATTAAACTTCAAAAGTTATATAGATCTTTCCACATACAAAGCACCTCATAAAAGTTTTAATATCTAACATACTTCTAGATTAAGCGAATTTAAATGAGAATACATTTGTGTGTAGGTATTTAGCTTCCTTATAGCTGCAGCTCAGAAATGGAAACATACATCTTCATTCGGTAGATGAATTTTCTGAAATACATGTCAACAGCAGGCGTTTCTAAAGAGAAACGTTTTATACGAATAAGGTTCTACAAATTTTAATCAATTTGCACATGGTTGCTTATCCCATTCAGTTCTGTCTGTTGCAATAAAATTGTTATACCTGCATGGCTAGATATTTAGGGAAGAATTTAAACATAGAGTGTTCAAGATCATAAGAAAAAGTTAGCTACCATGAAAACTGGTAGCCAACCCAAGTCAACTATAAGCCATACCTTTGTAGTGTTTTCTCCTGAACGCATGAATACCTTTGAGACTTCACGGATACCGATAATGAATATTAGCTTCATAATAACTGAATACAGTGTATGGGCATTCAGACCTACTCTTTATTCTATATAGTGGAACTAAAGCACGGAAACTGGCAATTATATGCAAATGTTTAATGGAAGAATGCCAACGGCTCTGAAGGCGGAGGATGACAACTAAAGTCACAACGACGGAAGACACGGAAGAGTGGACTTCAATAGCGGCGTCTGTATCCATATTGGGTGGCCGCGCACAGCGTCTGACGCCAGAGGAGCGGCTGACTAAAAACTCGCCAACCCGCTCGTGGGGTTTAAATGACAAATCATCCCCAATTAACCTTAACATTAAGAAGACAAATTTTAAAACTCAAATACCTCAGGTTGGTAGGTATAATCGCCCACAATCCCACAACGGTACTCCGGTCTGCCTCGAGAATTCTGGGAGTGGTAAAAATTCTAAATTAATTGACAAAAGAATAGAACGTCGTCGAGTGAAATTAGATATTGGAACTCTGAGTACAAGATCTCTCCGTGCAGAGGACAGACAGTTGGAAGAAGAACTAATAAACATCAAGTGGGTCACTATTGGACTGAGCGAAGTGAAGAGAAGAGGAGAAGCAATGTTAGCTCTGAAAACAGAAAACATATTATATTATGAAGATGAAGAAGACGTCAGTATGAATTGTGTTGGAATTTTGATAAACAGAAAATGGACCAAAAATATTTGTTGGGCTGTGAGAATATCATCAAGAGTTGCTATCAACGGTACTACCTGAAAATTACTCAAGGATGCGCACCAACATCTACACACACAGAGGAAGAGATAGAACAGTTTTATGAAGACATAGAGAAAGCAATGGATGAAAACAAAACATATTATACACTCCTAATCGAGACTTTACTGCCAAAATTAGGAAGTATCAGAGAGCAGACACATCCACATGCATGGAGTAGGAACTCGTAACGGCAGGGAGCAAACGTTAGTAAACTTCCTTGAAAACCACCAGTTAAAAGCAATGAATACATTCTTCCTCGGAAAAGAACATTGAAAATGGACCTGGTAAAGCCCTGATGGAGTCACAAAAAGCCCGATCAACTTCATCAACTCAGACCGTAAGAACGTTATACGAGTTGTATCTGTCCTCAATCGAATCAATATTAGTGACCATAGAATGGCAAGAATACGAGTAGAGTTAAATATAGGATTAGAGAGATGGAAACTAATTGAAAGTAGAGCTGTAAACATAGATCATATGGAGGTGTGGAACAGAGAGGATACCTACAGACGTGTTTTAGAGAAGGAATTTTTAACCAACCCGATTAGAGAGACCACAAACGTTGAAAATCTTCACAATTACATTAGCCAAAACATAAAGGAAGTTGCAAACAGCAAACGACAAGTTCTATCAGAATACAAACTAAACTTAAAGAAGAAACAAGAAAACTAATAGATAGAAGAAAAAAGGGAAAACTAAGTATGTTAGCAGCAGAGATTAAGGAAATTAATAAGGACATCAGAAGGCGAGTAAGATTAGACATATCAGAGTACAACTAAAAAACTATTACACAAACCATTGAAGAAAACAAAGTACCGAAAGTGTTTAGGTGGAAAATACAAGAAGGGACATCAGAGATAGTAAATATAGTAGATGAGTAACGAAACACATTGTATAATCGCAAAGAAATTCTAAAATATACAGAGAAATTTTATGAAGACCTGCATTCGTCAAAGGCAAAAGAACCACCAACTAACTCAAACGAAAAAAGAGCACCGTTGACCGTGCATTATACCGAAGACATAGCCACAATTAGTAAGTACGAAATAAACCAGGCACGCAAGCAGATGAAAAACAATAAAGCTGCAGGTCCGGACGGAATAGTAATAGAACTAATAGAAGCAGGAGGTAAAGTACTTTTAGGACATCTAGAAACATTATTTAACCATTGCCTAGACACAAAAGCAATACCCGAATCATGGAAAAACGCTTACGTTGTGCTAATCTATAAAAACGGAAATAAAGAGGACCTAAAATCTATCGGCCTATTTCGCTGTTCCCACACGTATAAACTTCTAACAAAAATCATAGCAACTCGAATACCGAACCGTCTAGACGCATAGCAAACTCCAGAACAATCAGGCTTTAGACGCGGATACAGCACTTTGGACCGCATATACACTGTAAGACAAGTTATGGAAAAAGCACACGAATACAACCTTCTGCCTAGCCCTTATTAATTTTGAAAATGCGTTTGACACGGTAGGAACGTGGGCGCTGGTAAATGCATTAAGGAGATGCAGAATCGACTACAGATATATACAGTTAATCAAGCAAATATACGAAAATGCAACAGTAACAGTCCAGATATTCGCAAAGACGAACTCTATAAATGTAAGAAGGGGAATTAGACAAGGAAATACGATGTCTCCGAAACTATTTACTAATTTATTAGAAGATGTTTTTAAAACTTTAAATTGATTAACTTAGGAATTAATACCAACGGAGAATATCTGTCTAATTTACGGTTCGCTGATAATATTGTTTTATTAGCAAATAACAGACCTGCAAGAAGTTACAAGGACAGTCGAACTAAAAATAAATATCGCTAAAACAAAGATTATGACAAACGATGACGATGTAGCATCTATTCGTCTCTAGAATGACCTGATAGAAGTTGTCGACGAATATATATATACTCACTTTTAGAGCGGAGACTCAGGCAGCATAAATTAAAAGGAGGATAAAGCTAGTATTCGCGCCATAAAAGCTTTCACAGAGAACGGTACTTTTAGTCCAAGGGTTTCTCAGTCACTTTAACGGTTAGTTTTAAATTTTATTGATATATTGTAGTTAGGCAGTTTACCTAAAATAAGTTTATTTTTATTATTGCTTTTTTGTATTTCGAATTGCGCTTGGGTCAAAAGCTCCAAGCTAAAAGTTGTTTGTTGTATTTTCTATTTTATGTTTTTATTACGGTGTTCTACCGCCGCTGCATTTTTATTTTTTATATAGATACTTTACCAATAGCACGTTTCGTTTCCCCACCATTGTACTATACAGCTACAGGATATGTTACTTGCAGAATATTTTTCATGGCATTATTCGTTAAACTTAGTAGAATTAAGACATATTTGTAAATATTAAATTTGGCAATAAACACTTATATCCACAGACGTTGCACTGACAATTTATTTTATACTGAGAAAAACTGAACAATTATTTATGTATTTACTGTTCAATGAGGCTTGCCTCGCACACCTAGCTTCGGCTGCTTATGGGAAACTAAGAAATGTGTTCAAAACAACAA
The DNA here is from genome assembly GCA_014611495.1 of Limonius californicus. Taxonomy (NCBI): domain Eukaryota; kingdom Metazoa; phylum Arthropoda; class Insecta; order Coleoptera; family Elateridae; genus Limonius; species Limonius californicus. The sequence continues at coordinate 19,914 of JABXWE010007585.1, forward strand.
CATACCCGCAACACCTTAAAACTAGAATATTTAATCAATGCATACTTCCAACACTCACATATGGCTCGGAAACCTGGTTCCTTACTGTTCCTTACATGATGAGAATAATGAAAGTTACACAAAGAAGAATGGAATGGTCGATGTTGGGAGTGTGACTACAGGACAGAAAATCAAACGATAGGATAAATCCAAAGTTGAGGACGTGACACGACGCATCGCAACCTTAAAATGTCATTGGGCAGGGCACCTTCTGCGACGAGAAGATCGTAGATCGGGCAAAAAAGTAACCGAATAGAGGCCAAGGACAGGAAAAAGGAATCGCGGAAGACCGAGAACCAGGTCGAGAGATGACATCCATAAGGTCGCAGGAACACAATGGATGGGAGCAACGGAAGATCGCATAACATGGCGACAACTTGGGGAGGCGTACGGCCAGCGATGGAATACTTGAACGCTGGGGATGATGATGATGATGGTTAATGGAATCCATACTATACTTTTCTTAATCTTAAATAATACCAGACACTAGCATAAGCATAACACTATTAAAATTAAGTCTGTTCTATGAATTATATTACAGAAAACTGTCGTTAGGCTAGTAAGTATTTTGATTTAAATAAAGATTAGTATTACATGAAATATCAGTGTGTAAGCATATTTATGTATGTTAGAAAAAGTACATTCACAAATTAAATGTGGAAACAACTTCAGTTAAGTGTTATAGGAGCATTATTCACTTCTGCGCTTTAAATACAATTTGTTGTTGATGCAATATGATATTCTATTAGTTGGGCTTATACATCATTGTAAAAGCATACTACTGTATGCCATGAAATGTATTATAACACAGAATTAAACTAGTAAATTAATTAAAGAAGAAAGACAGCAGTTATGCACTGTTTTGCTTAAGTTAAGTTTGCATATTATTAAGAATCTGAAACATCCTGACAGATGCATTAAAGTGTCAAATCAAACAATTAGAAAAGCGCTTTTTAGTTTTTTAGGGACAAAAGAACAATCCTCATAAAATCAAACAAACGATGGTTGGCTGTTTAATGTTCTTTAATTGTAAAATGCGAGAATTATGACCCCTAACAACTATATATTGCGACAAAATAAAATACATATATTAGTCAGGTATTTGACAGTTTATTTGTTTTTCTAATATTTTTTTAATTTAATACTAAGTAATTTGTTAATTAACAACAATTGGGGCCAATCAGCAACACAAAAACAAAATACTTATTCAATCATCTCTAATTAACGAGAAAAATGTTCACATTGCGTGGCAACAAACAAACAACAAACAAAAATGACTTCTGCACAAGATCACACTGCAATTTTTTTATCCTAAGGTTTTGTCGAAAACACGAGATCAAAGCAAATGTGGGCAAGGCTGATAGCAAATTCTATTTAATTTGACACTGCTGTTCCGAATTTTGCAGTTATACAGCACACATTTCTGTTCGTTTATGTAAATTCCATTTCACTTGCATTAATGAAATACACATTTGCTGAGTACACTGACAAGTTTTAGCTTTTTGGAGAAATTGGTGATAATTGTAATGCCGCGGCAAGACTAAATGCTGAACGTTACCCTATTAGAAGACATCCAAACCGCACAATTATTAGACGAACTGACCAGGGACAATGTGAGGGATGAAGTGTTGGTCTAAAATGAGGCGGCGGTGGTCGTCCATTTATGGTAAAACAGCCCAATATTGAAGAACATGTGTTATATTGAATGGAATGGGAGCCTACGAGAAGCGTACGTTGATTGTAGACATACCAAAGTCGACAGTACACAGAATACTAAAAACCAAAGTGCAACACTTATCACCACAGGATTATAATGCACGAGTTTGATACTGTGAACGGCTACTAAATCAACAGCAGGAAAATCCGAATTTTATTGGCAATATTTTGTGAACAGTTGTGGCGACATTTCCGCAGGATTGGGGTTACAATATTCACAATAATTATGTGTGTGCAGATGAGACACCTCATGCAACTCATGTTCGAAGTTACCAAAATCGATACCGTGTTAATGTTTGGGCAGGTATGGTAAATAAAGGAACCTCGGTGGGGCAGTGCGAATACGTGCTGTCAGTCGAGGTCACAGTGAAATGCGGTCGATCGGCCGTGTTTTCGAACCCCGGCTGAGGCGAACGTATTTCACTTAGTTAAGTTTAGGCTGCATGTTGATGTATAGTATGTAAGGCGGTTCAGGGGGGGCCGTAGTTTGACATTTTCCAAGTAGGTGAACTGGTCGTGACGGTGCTGAATTGATATATATATATATATATATATATGCTGTGGTTGGTTTCCAGGAATTCTTCCGCGTAGCAACTTCTTGGTCCTGGGACGGACCGGGCTGGTTGTCTTGACTATATGATATACAGCCTGTTTCAGAGTAAGCGGCTTATTTTTTTTTAGCCACACTATGGGTACTACTTTCAAAATATTTGGCAGTAATATCTTTCAGGACATTCTCTACGCGATGGTGGTATCAGATTTTCAATTGGACGAATTATTTCAAAATGGCGACTTTCAACTTTTTTTTAAATGGAATGCCATCATTTTTTTTTTATTATTGAGATCCTAAAAACATTCTTTTTACGATAGTATTTCGTTTTTCTTAAAAATTCATTTCTTTCCCTATCAAAAAGCAAACTAACGTTTTAATCTACATTTTGAAACTCTAAATTAAAAATTTACATCAAATAAAAATTAGGTATTTACAAATAATGCTCAAAATGTTTTCCTTCTTTTTCAATACATAAATTGAAACGTCGTCCAATGGAGCCAATAGATCGAAGGATAATTTCCGGAGAAATTTCGTTTATGCAAGTACGAATTCTCTCTTGCATATTTTCAATAGTTGTTGGTTCAACGATGTACACCTGGAATTTTACATACCCTCAGAGAAAAAAGTCCAGTGGTGTCATATCAGGTGACCTAGGTGGCCAACCAACTGGTCCTCCACCACCAATCCAACGGTTCTCGTATCGATTATTTAAAAACTCCCTAACTGGAAGGGCATAATGTGCTGGAGCATATCAATTAACTCGTCTCTCATATAACTTAACGGCATTTTAAAAACGTATCAATTAGTTTTAAATTAACAATTATAATCTTCAATAATACAATTGTTATTAACAAGCACTGACAACTAAATTGCATTGATTGACGTTTGACTACTAGATTAGAGTTTAATTGTTTCTTTTGTATCTACCGCTACTTGATATTGGGCAAAAATAACATCGAGTGTAAAACATTCATGCGCTACTAGATTAAAATGTTAGTTTGCTTTTTGATAGGAAAAGAAATGAATTTTTAAGAAAAACGAAATACTATCGTAAAAAGAATGTTTTTAGGATCTCAATAATCTCAAAAAGTTGAAAATCGCCATTTTGAAATAATTCGTCCAATTGAAAATCTGATATCACCATCGTGTAGAGAATGTCATGCAAGATATTACTGCCAAATATTTTGAAAGTAGTACCCATAGTGTGGCTAAAAAAAATAAGGCGCTTACTCTGAAACAGGCTGTATATATATTTATATATTCGGTTTTAAAACGTCCGACGACGTTGTCCGATATCTAGACGCCATTGTTTCCTGCCTTCCCGCTGACCCTCTTCTAAGTTCCTTGCGCTCATCGCTTTCCGGATACCTTCATTCCATGTCCTCTTGGGTCTGCCTCTTTTCCTTTTATGTTGTGGTATCCAGGTCATCACTTGTTTGGGTAACCTACGGTCTGCCATCCGCTGTACATGTCCATCCCAAGTGAGTTATTTTCCTTCAATGTCTTTTATAACCATGTCTTGTAGTGCCATTTCGTGTCGAATATCTTCATTTCTTACTCTGTCGGCACCTGAAATTCTCGCTGATCTTCTCACCGCGTCCATTTCGGTTGCTTCTACCAATATTTTGTTTATCTCTCTCAGTCTCCATGTTTTATTTTCGATTTTTTGTTATATGTTTACTCCACAGAATCCCGTTTAAGAATGCTATTATTTACCTTCTTGTTCTAATTTCTTTTTCATCTATACCGGTTGTATCGAATGTTACTTCTAAGTATTTGTAGTTCTCACATGCTTCTATTTCTTCTGTGTTTTCTAGATGTAAGTTCTGGATATCACTGCAAATGTTCAAATATTTGGTTTTCTGGATGTTCATTGCGAGTCCCCACTCCCTATACGTCTCCTTTAGCTTGTGGACCATATATTCAAGATCTTCTTTGTCTCCTGCTATTATTGCTTGGTCGTCCGCAAATGTAGGCTGTAAACAGTTGAGTTCTCTAACGGTATTCCCATTCCCGGACATTTTTGTTTCCATTTTATTAACGCTTCTCTAAAGTATATCTTAAATATTGTCATAATGTAATATACAACAGCCTTGTCAGAGACCTTTTGTTATCTTAAACGGTGCAGATAATGTGTTCTCTATCTTCACTCTCGAAACCGCATCGTCATATTATTTCTTAGTAGCGGCAATCAAGGTTTGACTGATATTTGTACTCTGTAATATTTCCCATAACTTGCAGGTGGGTATATTGTCATAAGCTTTGGTAAGATCTATAAATAGAATATGCGTTTCTAGATTTACCGCTGCTCTTTCTTCGATTATCTGCTTCATGACAAATAAGTTATCCGTGCATGACCATCCGCCTCTGAATCCGTTTTGGTCTTCCTCTCTGTGAATTCTTTTTCTATCAGGTCTCTCAATATTCTTCCATATAGACTACTAATAAAGCTAGTCACTGAAATTCATCTATAACTATCACAATCATTCCTGTTGCTTTTCTTATAGATCGATGATATATGAGCCACCTTCCATTCTTTGGGGACTTCTTGACCATTTAGACATTCATTAAATAGTTGTGTTATCGTCCTAACGAGTTTGTTCGTACCACTCTTCAGTAATTCTGCATATACTCCGTTTGGTCCACAGGATTTTCCGTTCTTCAGTTTTGTAATGGCTTTCTTTACGGTGTTTTCATATATCTCAAATATTTCTCCTTCTATATTAATTTGTAGGGCATCTTGAGTATATGGAGGTCTGTTTTCTTGAAATAATTATTCGTAGTGTTTTTTTCACTGTTTCTGTGATATATTTTGTATATTAACATTATTCCTACCGGTTTTTCTGATTCTTTCAATAAATTTCCAGGCTTCTGTACATTTACTTCCTCCTATATATCCTTCTATTTCCTAACATTTCCTATCCCACATTTCATTTTTTAGGTAATTTATCTTCTGTCGCGTTTCTCTTTTGATGCTATTAAATGCTTCCTATCTTCTGGGTTTTTTGTATTTAGCCGTTTTAGGTATAGTTGTTTCTTCCGTTCTATCAGTATTTCAATGTCTTCTGGCCACCACATTTTGTTACTAATACTCTTAGATATTTATGTATGGGATTATTTGAAGGATTTGATATATTTCACATCCAATACGGTTTAATCAATCGTATCAACCCAGATGCAACTGTAAACACAGACATGCTTCAACGTGTACAAAGTTTACTTGCAGTAAGATGTGCAGAATGTCACAATATTGGTGCTTGTCATTTTGAACAACTTTATTAATTTACAGAAAATTTTAGGTTCTGATTTGTTTCTGTAATTTATTTTTATTCTTCTTTTTTCCTGTGTTCAGAATATCGAAAAAGATTGATAACTACTTTATTCAGCTGTGGATTAGGTCTGTTGGGGTACCAAAAAATGCTGCAGTAATTCTACCTCATGGTGGCGGGGAAACGAGTGGTTTAATAGTTTATTTATGTTGCCGAAAGCGTCGACTGGCGTAGATAATAATAATTTTGTAATAAATATGTGATAATAGTTTCCCATAGTAACTGAAAAAATATTTTCCGTAGAGCATACAACAAGCGTTTTACACTTCTTTTCGTGCTTCGTGTGAAGACACTAGCCTACGAAGCGTTCTATCGTGGCTAATAGGACACAATTTTTCAAATTAGTGATCCCTGCCATGCTAGATAACTTTAATATAAAAACGATATCTGTTCATAGCTATGTTTTTTATTACTCCGCTGCATGTTTCATGTTCATTTCATCCTATGGCGTGAAATCGATCTGCCATATGAATTAGCGAAATAATGTAGGTACGAATTTTGAAATTCAGCACCTTACACCAAAACACATAAGCTGCTAGTATAGTAAGATTTTCATAACTTTGGAAATTACTTACCATATGGAATATTATCCAGGCAATCATATTTATGTCCTGGGCAATCTCTACTTCTTCTGTTGTTTCCACTATAGTTCGTACGGTATGTATCAGCATCAGATTGACGAGATCAAGACAATCCACTACCATAGATCCCACAAGAAATAGTATTTGCCATCCAAATATTTCATTGAATAAATTATACACTTTACTGATCCTATTAAAAGCAAGTATGATATCACGCGTTTTTTGTACTGCACCCTGTCTGTTTTTATCAGAAGTTGGTAGATTTAAATTAATACAAGTGCTTACGCTTTTATTGACGTCTGACAAATAATTTCCTTTTAAATAATCTTGAATGTTTTCTTCCAAAAGTTCATTTACTCTTTTAAATCTGAATCGGACACCCATAGAGTAATTGTAAAACAATGATAAAGTTATTAATTAAAAAAATTCCATACAGTCCCTTATCACGTATTCGACAGTTATCTTAAATTTGTCAAAATTTACCACGAAATAAATATCAAAGATAAACAAGCAAATCAAGAAAACCAAGACAAATAATAATCCTATCAGCAATCTTCTAGCACTATTTTGCAAATTTTGTTTTGTTTTTAAAAGTTTATCAACTTCCTTCAATGTCGCCTGAAGACACTTCGCAGTTTTAAAATGAAATAACGCCGAAAAAATTGCTGCACTGACTCGTGCCATTGCAACTAAGCAACCTAATAAATAAAGCACTAATTGCGTTGATAGTTCTTTAGCATGTGCAGTAGCAAGCACTATTACTACATGGTAAACAGCTATTATTGTCACTGTTATTGCAACGTGATATAATTTATAAAATATTAAATTTGAATGTCTATTTTCTTTGTAATTATAAGGCGGCACCAGTGCGAATAAGACAGCAATTTTATATAAAATACGTATAAAAACAGGTTCAGATTGTAAACCATTTTTATCCATATTTATTCTGGGGAAGCTGTATTCACAAATATTTTTCAAATTATAGTTTCCACAACTATAACACCTAAAGAAAGCTAACTCACATTTACTATGAAATGTATACACACTATTTCTGTAGATTACAAAAGCCAACATTCCAAAATGTAATGATTTTTATGGTGATGTTAACCGGAATAATGGGCTAGATACCAATAAGTAAATTGAGTTTCTTTGTGTAAAAACTTTTTTACCTCACTCAAAGTCAAGTGCCTATTAGAATAATTTGTTAAGCCATTGTGTAACATTTAATTATAAATTGATAACACTCATAGTGTTTAGTTTTAAATAATAGAAAGTCGTATATGTAAGCTGTCGATAAAGGCTTTAATACTCCTGTAATTTAGTATGGCAAGTAGGTAAACTATTTCAAAAGTAACCACTAACTATTACTATCAAATAAATCTAAGTCTTCGCAAAAGTTATTAATCTAGCACCATACTCTACTTACTAGAAAATCGAGACTGGAATTTTAAATCCAAATTGGTCGTTTAAGCATTTTTCTCCTAGTATACCAACTTTTTTTTTCTCTCATTCATACTACCCCCCCCCCCGGAAACGCTTTCCCATTACTTCAGGGGGGTGCTGACGGCCCTTACATACTAGCCATTCATGCAACATGCACCCTAAACTTACGGTTGGAGTTTACCTCTCAAAATATGCTTCATTTCATGTACACTTTCTTCCATTTTTTGAGATGGAATTTTAACGTAGGAAGCAAGGGCGATTTTTTTTCTATTCATATATTTTTAAATTTAAAAATAATTACTCTTCAGCATTACAAGACCTACAACTCTATTTTAATTTAAAATTTTCAAATAGTATTTACAAAAATACAAATAACGAAAACATTTCCACGTCAGCAGAAAGATATAACGATTTCATTTCAAATGCCGCATTAACATTTTTTATTATATTTAAATTATTTCAGAAATAATGGAAATAAAATTTTAGAAAAATCCATATATTGCAACATTTGTAGTGGGTGCATACTAGTTGGGGTTAGGAAAGAAACCCCCGGAATAAAACCCCCGGAATAAAATCCCCGGAATAAAAACCCACAAGAAAAGAAACCCCGGAAGAAAAGCCCCCACAACAAAATGAATGTTTCATATTAGACACATTAAACGACGTTAGACTTCCATACCTTATTTGTTAAGAGGTTATCTTCTAAAGATGAGTTTTTAATCAGACAAACAACAGTCATCTAACATAAGCCACATAAGATGACATTAGATTTCCATAACAGATTTGGTAAGAGCTTATCTTCTTCCAAAGATATGCTCTTAGCGAAATTAACAATGAATGTCTAATATTATACATATTAAAAATTAAAGTTCCATACATGATTTGGTAAACGGTCTATCTTCTAAAGATATATTCTTAGTCAGACCAACACACCCATTGGACTTCCATTATTAGACACAGTAAACAACAATTTATTTCCATACCTGATTTGGTAAAGAACTATAATTGTCTAATATCACAAACATTAAACTTACGTACCGGGTTTGGTAAAGATATGCTCTTAACGAGATCAACATGAATGTCTAATATAAGACATATTACCTAGACCATATTAGACTTACACACCTGATTTGGTGCTCTTAATCAAATCGACAATAAATGTCTAATATAAGAAATATTAGACAACATTATACTTACATACCTGAATTGGTAAAGAACCGATCTTCTAAAGGTATGCTTTTAATCAAACCATCAATTGTTGTCTAATACAAGACGCATTAGACAACACTAGACTTTCATTTCTTCTCTATGCTCGTAACCAGTTCAACAATGAAAGTCTAATATAAAAAACATTAGCCAACATTAGACTTACACACCTGATTTCATAAAGAGCCAATCTTCTAAAGCTATGCTTTTAATGAGACCAACAATGGTCGTCTAACATAAGGCACATTAGACAACCTTTGATTTCCGTACCAGATTTGGTAAGAACATATATTACAACAATCTTCTAATAACATGAATATCGAATATTGGACATATTGAACAACATGTTGCATGCTAAAGCAATGGGTTTAGAATATGGTATAAAACAGGTAGCAGCTCTCAACTTTTACATTATCTATACAACATTTAGGAAGAAGTAGTTAAATGATTTTTTTATAATATATAAGAAATGTTTAAAACTGATTACCGGCTACTACCGCTACTGTAGTGTTTGTAAAGTAGGAGACAGACAATAATGACGTTTAAAAGTAATTCGTTTCCAGATTTTCCAAGTACTATCAAGAAAGTAAAAATAGTGGCTGCATTTATCAGGGTAATACAACGTGTTTCTATAATAGTTAATCAACATTTGAGAGCATATAAAACAAGAAAAATAAAGACGAAAATCATCAATAAAATTTTTTGAAAAAGTGTATATTAAGGGAGATACAGCCCCTCAACTGTCAGCTTCTAAAGATGTTTTTAATTTAATATCTCGGAAACCACAAGTGATAAAATGATAAAATTTGGCATAGATAATATCTTTGTCAATTTAATCTGTCAATAATTACAGCATTTATATTCATGGCCAATTCCTTTTTTTGTTTTTGTTTTTACTGAATTAAAAAATTTAACTGATTATTAGATTGAAATTGAATTTACTCTAAAACGGTGCGTTTTATCGAAGTTTATTAAGAGTACCTTTTTTTCCTAAAATACCTTGATTTATCATAATTTTCAATAAAAACATTTAACAAATTACTTACAAAAAAGTTAGAGGTAAATCAACCCTTCGCACTGCTCGCTAGAGACACCCCTGGATAAGTTATTTAAATTATTTTAATGTTCTCTGATAAAATATGACAAAGATATTATCTATACCAAATTTTATCATTTTATCACTTATGGTTTCTGAGATATTAAATTAAAATCATCTTTAGAAGCTGACAGTTAAAGGGCTGTATCTCCCTTAGTATACACTTTTTCAAAAAATTTTATTGATGATTTTCGTCTTTATTTTTCTTGTTTTATATGCTCTCAAATGTTGATTAACTATTATAGAAACACCTTGTATAATGACTGTTATCACAAGTGCCAATTTAAATATCCCCGTATAGCTATTACGCAAAGAGAAACGTCGTAATCCCTTAATTTGCAACACTTGAAATGGAACTATAGATTTCCATTGTTGTAGTATCCTAATTTAAAAAAATAGTTCACTTACCAAATTAAAAGTCATCCAAAATGTAGTAATAGCAATATCAGCGGTCATTGTAGCTGCACGCACTCTTTGCTCCAGTTTCCAGTTAATAATTTCCAGCAGATCTACTGCAATCGAACCAAAGAGAAAAACCAGTTGCCATCCAAATATTTTGTTAAATAATTTTATTACTTTATTCATCTGACTGAAGGCTTTACCGATTTCTTTCGTCTGTTGTACGATAATTAATCGTTTCATAGTGAGTGGCAGATTGGGATCTACGAAGCTGTGTATTTTTAAATGAATATTTAAATGATGGTATTCCCGTAAATATAATTGTACGTTATCTTTAAGCAATTTTTTAATTATTGTAAATCTGTACTTGATACACATACAATAGTTGTAAATTAACAGCACGACTATCAACCTAAAATATTCTTCTACTTGTCTCAGAATGTACTTGCAAAATTCCTCTAAGTCATTAAAATTTATAAGTGAATAGAGGTCGTTTACGGAAATACCAACAACGCAGGCATGCGCCAGAATTAGTTCCACTAAAAATATTTTTTTACCGTTTCCTGATTTTGGTTTTATCTTTAAACGTTCATCAACCGCGTCTAGGTTTTTCGTAAACAACTTGTAGTGGGGAATATTCGATAACGCTGAGGCATTAGCTACCACAACTACTGCAGTAGACATCGTCTAAGACAATATAAGCAGCACAAATGATGAAGATTTATCAATGACTGCTTTCGTTTCTGTCCATAGAAATGCAAAGTATGCAGCTATTACAATTAATGTTATTATAAAGTGATGTAATTGGTAAATGATAATCTGTAAACGCTTAGCTACCCTGTAAGGTGGCAAAAGTGCAAAAAATATAGCGATTCTATGCAATGGTTTCATAAACTGTAAATGGCGTTCTGAACTAAATTTTCTCATATCTTAATTTTTTAATTTAGTTACTACTGTATAGTAAGACACGTCGCACCCCCAATTCTGTGAACTGTTGTTATATAGCACTTGTCACTAACATACTTTTTTACAAATAAGGCACGAAAAGAGCAAACTACGTAGTAAACATAGATTCAAGTACGAGTAGCTAATAGAATTTTATTAATTAGTGTTCCTTAAACCATCCCGTCACGTTAGCATTTTAATCGAACATTTACTCACGCAAACGTAGATTATGTGAAGGCACACTTATCTGGGTCTACTACGGTTCGCCGCGGCTCTTTCGCCGCGAGACCTTTCGCCGCGGACCTTTCGCCGCGAGACGGTACGCCGCTGTCCGTTATCCCGCAGCCCGGTTCGCCGCAGCCGGTTCGCCGCGGTGCTTTTATTAGATGCAGTCAGTGAGCTGGTGTCAAGTTTTATAAACATAGCTAAGTACTACATACTTTCGGTAAGGCAAAATTTTTTTTACAGCGACGCTTTCACACACTTTGCATTCTACTTAGCATACAAGTAACTTTATAAATTGACAAAAAGAGTATCTTACTACTTGTTTTGATTTATTAAATAGAAGAAATAATCTATAATAATAACATTACAGAAAAAAATTCATTATGCTGGTACAATAATAACAGTTTTATTTGGAACAAAATAATCTTAAAATAATCCTTATATTAATATACAAATCTACATTTCATAGTTATGTGCTAAACCACGAAGGTATGTTAATATATCCCGATTTTGATAATCTCCGACAATATTTAAAATTCTTTCATCAGCTTCACGATATTTTCGCAACTTAACATTAGGCGCATGCCCCGCCACCAAGTGTTCATAGTACACGTCCCTTCCTTTTTGCACTTTTCGAAGGCCATCAATAAATTTCCAAATTGTGGGATGAATCATACCTAATTCGCACTGGATTCTACGATGACTTGCTTCTGCAAAGTTATTTGTTCGGTGTTCGCCGTTAAGAACCCTGTTATATACAGACCAGATTTCTGGTACAAACAAAGGCCTTCGCCGGCCATTTCCGCGTCGATTAGGTCGTCCCACATAATTATCCTCCAGCCATTCTAAAAGAGGCTGCAATTCTTGTCAATTATTCAACAAAAAGAGTATCAACAGGGTTGATTAATCATCGTCCAACCCACAACACTACCCTTATCAGTAAAAACGTAACGTAACAGGTAACTTACTGCAACGAATAGATAAGGATTACTAAGGCAGATTATCAGGATTCCAAATATCTTTGTTTTTAATGCGGTTGTTGATTGCGGTTGTTGTTAATAGTACCTAGTGTAAATAACAAACATACCTATTAACTTATCTTTATAATAAGATGAATGTCCAAGAGCATACAAATTATGTCCTTGGTTCAAATATCAAATTATAATATTTTGCAACGTCAAATATTAAAAGGCAGAAAGTCCGCGGCGAAACGTCCGCGGCGAAACGTCCGCGGCGAAAAAAACCACCGCGGCGAAAGGGCCGCGGCGAAAGATCCGCGGCGAAACGTCGGCGGCGAAACGGCCGCGGCGAACTGGGCCATTCCCCACTTATCTAATAATAAATTGTAGAGAACAAACGTATATTGGTAATTACAAATAGTTTTGTATGAACTGTAAAGACCACCCATAAGCAGTGACAGAAAAGAAACCATGTAGAGCTGCTCTGAATTACGGAAACAAGAAACATTATGAATCCGCAGCATACGAGAAATATAACCCGGAAAGTGGAATTGAGGGAAAGCACGTAAAATGAAAAAGAAAAACAGTATTTCTAAAAATACAAGAATATTCTCAGAATATACAAATAACACCCAATTTAACGCAACATAATAGGCGAATATTGCTAATTGAAACGCCAGTTTTCAGAATTTCTCCGCATTTTATGTAAGAACGTTTGGATAAAATGCAGCCAGGCATCAATAATGCTCAGAGAACTGCAAGTTTAATTTGTTGGGACCTGAACATTACGTTCAAAGTGCATACAGTTGGACCAAACTTTTAGTAGCGAATGTTAAGCTGTTGTAGTAAAAATAGCAGCTAAAGTTACACATTATACTGTTGTGTTAGGGTAGTTGGCAAAATACAACTGTGGTGGGCATGTATATCTACTTTGCGTACGCATTTTTTCATTTACTATCCTGCAAGCCGTATTAGGTGCGCTACCCGCACAGGAACTACACTACGGCTATTTGATTTGATTAGAATAAGTAGAGTAGCTTTATTAATATAGCAAACGTTGTCATATGATAAATACGCCAAAAAGAATACAGAATACAAAGTGTAAAGCTGTTAAAAATATGCTTTTTGAGCTGTAGTACAATAGACCTCGCTTATAATGGACTTCAGGGGATGGTCAATATTAGTCCATTATGCCCGAGTATCCATCTTATCCGAATTAGATCTTTTTAAGTAAGAAAACAAAATTAAATCATACGTTGCAAAATATGTAATACATTTAACTAAAGTTCAAACAATACAAAACATACATAAATATAAATCCTAAATTTTCTTTCTTAAAAAAGTGTCATTTAATACAGCTTGTACTTTGTTTGATTGATAAAGAATTTCACTTATATTATGGCCTGGCTGGAAGTATTGTTCTAAGGTTAGGAAATACCAAGTGAAAATGCTATTTCTGATGTTCTTCCACGCCTTTCTTTTGTTCTTCGTTGCCATATGAATGAAATTTTTCAACAAACAAACGGATCTTCGACAGCAAAAAGAATATGTCAAATTTGGTAACGTGTCAATTAAATTTTTTCAACTTAAAAAAGTCAAATTTGGATAAAATGAACATTCGGTTAAAATAGCTTAATACTTGCTGTTCCCGCAAGTTCATTATAAGCGACGTCTACTGTATTGGAATTCGAAAAGCATATATAACAGCTCCATTCGCCCCGCGTTCATTGAATACCGAATCCCCCTATACGCCACTCTCAAACCCCATCTCCTCCATCAAATCGCAGCATGCGAAATGCAAATCCTTCGTCGAATATTCCGTCTTCACAGAGAACACCCCAGCCACCTAGTCCACATCGACACCGAAAACAACCCGAAATGCGACCGCCTCACCCACCTTCAGCAGAAATACATTTCTCGCACCCTTCATCAAGGCATTCCTATCGCCAACGAAAACCTCATGACTAGAGCTAGGATAGTTAGGCAAAATAAAGTCTCGAAAACGGCAGGCAAAAAGGCAAAAAAAGATGTAAGAAAGCACTAAAAAGGCAAAAATAAAGTAAAAAAAGGTAAAACCAAAAAAAAGGCAAAATTACCAAAAAAGACAGGAAAAAACAAAAAATTACAAAATCTGAAGAATACTTGAGGAAATTAAAAGAAACGGCGTTAATGTTAACACGTTCTAAAATTGTGACAAACTGGCTGATTCAGTAGAAAACTTTCTCCGGGCAATACTGGTCCCCTCATTAAAATTAATCTCAAGAAAATAATCCTCTTGAGAAAATTTCAGCCGGTAACAATAAAGGCTAAAACCCACTAAACTTCTACCTTTAAGTGCTTGGGAATAATACTTTCTACAATTTATTTCAGAAATTTAAAATGTGCATTTTTCTTGGAAAATTGCTGGTACAATTTTTTTTAAATCGAAAATTTAAGAACTAGCTTTCTTAAAATTTTATTTTAATATACCATAAAAGGCACAAAAAGGCAAGAAAAACAGAAAATTCCTCAAAAAAGGCAAAATCCAAAAAAAGACGCAAAAAAGGCAAAATAAAATTTTAATTTTTGAATTGCACGCATTCTAAAACGGATTTAAAATTGGGTCTGCCTTTAATACTTCCTTGTATTAAAAAAGCAATTTGCCTAACTATCCTAGCCCTGCTCATGACCTCCCATAAACCCCTAAACCGTGATCTCGCCCCAGTCAACCGTATTCCCAGGAAACCCCGGAGGAAACTCCCTCACCCCCTACCGCTCTCCTATCTTCCCTGTACTCTGACCTCCCTGGAATCCGCATTGGCATAGTGGAGGACACTCCACTGTCAATGAGGTGAACAGGCGACCTCCGTGTCCGGAGCCCAGAAGCAGAAGCAAGAACCAACAAGAAGGAACAAAGGAAGCCCAGGGTTGAAGAGGACCAACGGCCCACCCACACATGATAATAATTAATAATTAATATATATGACACGTAATATCTTAAGTTTTTGTGAATAAACGTACTTGAATTTGAATTTGAATATACAGTAAAAGCTCTCCTTGCGTACAGTTCCAATAAGCGGACATCTCTCTTAAGCGAACAACTTTCCTGGCACCAACATTTTTTGTATGGTTTTCTGCATTGATCACGTTCTTATACTTGGACGCTGTCCTAACCGGAGGCAGACACTGTATTCCCACACACGCTACATCTAAAATCTCCCTTACGCGGACAGCTAGCTGTAATAAACGGACTAATGGACCTACAGCATTTACGTATTTGGCAGTACCCTGTTTTATATGAAATAACAATAAAATAAACAAGAAAAATAAATTAAGTTAAAACAGAAAGAAAAGCACTAGTTAATGACGTAATAAATGTTCAAACTGGCGTCCACCTTGCTGTTCACATAAGTCAATCCGCCGCAGGAGAGAATTTCCAACACGAGTTAGCATGAGTGGAGTGTTTGAGCTACATGATTCAATAATTCACGTACATCTTCCTTGAGTTTCTATGGAAGTTTCCTAGACGTCAATTTTTATTTTACCTCACAATAAGAAATTTTACAGAGTCAAATTTGGACTACCTGGAAGTCAATGATAAATTGCACCTCTTGCAATTAATCTGTTATGGACAGTTTCATCTTGGTAGTTTCTTCTCAGTGGGCAGGTTCTCCATCATTTTCGAACAACATACGCTGTCTAACATAAAGAGGAATGTCTTTTAAAAGTTGAGGCAAATCCTTTTCTAAAACATGTAAATACACTTCTCCATTTACACTGCCCTCAAAGAAGTGGGGACCAACGATAAAATTGCCGACGATACCCCACCACACAGTTACAGTAAACATTATTTGAAAGTGCGTTGACCGAATCCAATGTGGGTAATTTTATGAATAGAAATGGCAATTGTGTATATTTACACATCCATTGTTACTAAATGTGGCTTCGTCAGAAAATAGAATATTTCTTAAAAACAGCGGATTAGTAGTAACGTCGTCCTTTAAAAATTTGCAGCAATTCACTCGAGGTGGGTAATCTCTTTCAGTAAAGTATCGCACTAATGTGACGTGGTAAGGATGAAACCAGTTTACTTTTAAAATGTTAAATATTAAACTTTGGCTAAAGCCTACATTTTTGCAACTACTAGTTGGCTTATTAGTTACTTTTCCGACGTCCAGGTATCTTTGTGTTTATCGTCGTACTGCTAAATCCACCGCCCCTCTGCAATATCCCTAAATCAACACCATATCCGTTTTCTCGCTATTAGAATACATTGAAACTGATTGTTATTACCACAAAAATCTAAACAAAAACTTTGTACAATAGTTTGTCAAGTTTTGACAAAACTGTAGTTGACATTTGCTTGTCGAGCGGACTCTTAATGTAAAAAATATTGTTTATGGCTAAAGAGAAAAATTAACTATGCATTTCATGCACATGTCAGCGGTGTAGCCTACCTACTTGTTACAATATTAAATGAGCACACTATATACACAAGTTTATAAATTAACCAAATGCGAGTGCGCATTCTATCAATTGTGATGTATGTATTATACGTATTCACTGACGATTTAAGTACATATATCCGAGTTTTAGCTGTGGCTCACAAGATTATGTTACTCAAGCGAAAACATTAAGCATTAGGCATAATAACAATAATACAAACGTGACAAACGTCTTCCTCTGTTGATTTATATGATAACTCCGAAAGTTAATGATAGGCGACCAAACTGTGTTTAATTTGTTGGTTACATATTATTACTGACGGGAATGGCCCAGTTCGCCGCGGCCGTTTCACCGCCGACGTTTCGCCGCGGATCTTTCGCCGCGGCCCTTTCGCCGCGGTGGTTTTTTTCGCCGCGGACGTTTCGCCGCGGACTTTCTGCCTTTTAATATTTGACGTTGCAAAATATTATAATTTGATATTTGAACCAAGGACATAATTTGTATGCTCTTGGACATTCATCTTATTATAAAGATAAGTTAATAGGTATGTTTGTTATTTACACTAGGTACTATTAACAACAACCGCAATCAACAACCGCATTAAAAACAAAGATATTTGGAATCCTGATAATCTGCCTTAGTAATCCTTATCTATTCGTTGCAGTAAGTTACCTGTTACGTTACGTTTTTACTGATAAGGGTAGTGTTGTGGGTTGGACGATGATTAATCAACCCTGTTGATACTCTTTTTGTTGAATAATTGACAAGAATTGCAGCCTCTTTTAGAATGGCTGGAGGATAATTATGTGGGACGACCTAATCGACGCGGAAATGGCCGGCGAAGGCCTTTGTTTGTACCAGAAATCTGGTCTGTATATAACAGGGTTCTTAACGGCGAACACCGAACAAATAACTTTGCAGAAGCAAGTCATCGTAGAATCCAGTGCGAATTAGGTATGATTCATCCCACAATTTGGAAATTTATTGATGGCCTTCGAAAAGTGCAAAAAGGAAGGGACGTGTACTATGAACACTTGGTGGCGGGGCATGCGCCTAATGTTAAGTTGCGAAAATATCGTGAAGCTGATGAAAGAATTTTAAATATTGTCGGAGATTATCAAAATCGGGATATATTAACATACCTTCGTGGTTTAGCACATAACTATGAAATGTAGATTTGTATATTAATATAAGGATTATTTTAAGATTATTTTGTTCCAAATAAAACTGTTATTATTGTACCAGCATAATGAATTTTTTCTGTAATGTTATTATTATAGATTATTTCTTCTATTTAATAAATCAAAACAAGTAGTAAGATACTCTTTTTGTCAATTTATAAAGTTACTTGTATGCTAAGTAGAATGCAAAGTGTGTGAAAGCGTCGCTGTAAAAAAAATTTCGCCTTACCGAAAGTATGTAGTACTTAGCTATGTTTATAAAACTTGACACCAGCTCACTGACTGCATCTAATAAAAGCACCGCGGCGAACCGGCTGCGGCGAACCGGGCTGCGGCGTAACGGACAGCGGCGTACCGTCTCGCGGCATAAGGTCCGCGGCGAAAGGTCTCGCGGCGAAAGAGCCGCGGCGAACCGTAGTAGACCCTTACTGACTGCGATGATGATCTACAAAGTTATTAATAGGGGGTGTGTTCAACTGAAACCCATCTCTACGTTAAAAAAAATTTATCAACAATTTAATTACAAATAATTACCGTCACAGTTAAGGCGCCTATCCCATTGTTTTACTAACTGACGTATACCCTGCTCATAGAATTATTGTGGCTGCTTATTGAAGAAGTCTTCCGCAGCTATTTGTACTTCTGCGTCAAACTCAAACTGCCGACCTTTTAACGCCTTTTTCAGCGGTGCTGAAATATGGAAATTGGAAGGGGATAGATCCGGGCTGCATTTAAGCATAATGCACCACGTCTCGGTCAATGGGCGATACTCTAGCTCTCTGATTGGTTGTGACCGAATGCAGGTACGTTTTGGCAATCCAGACTGAAACGCGGTACATTTTGCCATATTGTAACTTGGCCTTAAAAGTTACATTAAGAAGCCGTTTATATTATGCTATTTCGTTATAAAATAATAGCAAAATTGCACTTGGTAATTTTATTCGTAAAAGTATATGGTAAAAGGTGGTAATAGCAATAAAGTTATGTATAGTAAAGTTTACTCTTCTACTATTTTGCAACTTTTTCGCATAAACTCATTATCTTACGAATGGCGAATATTAAAAATTTCGGAGATTTGGGTGACAGTATAAACAGGGGATTTGTTATGGATTTCGGTATATATATTACAAAATAAAATGTGTTTTTAATTATTTATGCAGTTAAATACACAGAAATATACTAAATTATACGTAAAAAATTCATTAATGACCTGCATCATGTGCTTACGCTTTGGCAAATTTTTTTTTACATTTCGTTTTGTTTTGATAGAGGTGCGTGTTTCGCTGCATGGCAATATTCTACTGCCTCTCGTGGCACCAGCCTTTCTTTTAGCTATTGCTGTCGGTTGGACTCGTATTGCTGCTCCAGATCTGTGTCTTAATGCGATATTGGTTCCAAAAGTATTTAAATATATACCTATCCCAGCATCCCATGCGTTTTATCCTTTCCAAGCGCACGTTGCTGTTCGATTTTGACAGCCAATATGCACGCAATAACACAGCATGGCAAAACGAACCGCGTTTCAGTCTGGATTGCCAAAACGTACCTGCGTTCGGTCACAACCAATCAGAGAGCTAGAATATCGCCCATTGATCGAGACGTGGTGCATTATGCCTAAATGCATCCGGACTATAGGATGGATGCTCTAAAACCTTCCATTTCTTTGAAGATTTTCTTTTACGGCATTAACAATATGGGACCTAGCACTGTCATGCAGCAAAATGACCCACGCCCAAGTTTTCCTGGACGTTTCCGTCTTATTGCTTGACAAAGTTTGTTCAAAGTTTCATTGTACAGCTTTGCATTGACATTTACTCCAGAACTCTATCAACAAGGGTCCTTCATGGTAAAAAAAAATGATAACATCATCTTGCCTGCAGAAGGTAGTGCTTTAAACTTCTTCGTTTGTGGTGAACTTGTATCTTTCCAGTGCATCGACGATAACGTACTGGATGGCTGGTAGTAATTGCACCAAGTTTGGTCACCAGCAACTATTGACATGAGAAAGTCATCATCAGTTTGCCTATAGTCTGTGAGGTGTTGCAGAGATAGCAGAGATAAGCCCATTCGCTAACATTTTTGTTCATTAGTCAAGAGACGAGGAATCCATTGCGAACAAACTTTCTTATAACGCAGATTACGAACAATACTGTGGACAGATCACACACTCGCACCAACAATTTCTGAAATTTCCCTAACTGAAATTCAACGATTTTCTCTAATAGGGCCTTCCACACATGCCATATTGTTTTCCGTTAATGCAGTACAACGTGCACCTGGTCGCGGCTCATCCATAGTCGCCTTTTTCCTATTCTTAAATTTTCGGCACCATTCCTTCACAGTTGGGTACGCAATACATGCATTTCCATACACTGCTTGCATTCGCGTATGAATCTGCAATTGCTGCTCATCCTCAGCGCATAAAAATGGTAGGACCGTACGCTGATTAAACTTGGACAGATTTTTAACAACAAACCCCATTTCAAAATCGAATTTTTAAAAGTCAGAATGCAATTTAAACGCGGGAAACTTATTAATGTGTTGCTTACAAACACTACTAACATTAACAACCGTCATTTAAGTTGATCAAAGACGGGTTTCAATTGAACAAGCTCTACTCTGTAACAATAGAGGTTAAGAATATCAATACTTACCAAAAATGCAAAGAACCATACGGAAGTGAAGATAAGAGATATAGCGTCGTTGAATGGGGGTGCATTTCTCATAACATCGGGAGCGTCGGTTGTGAATATAACCATAATTATAGTACTTATAATTTGTAGGAAAGTAAAAGATTCGGATACTATTAAGAACAAAATTTGCCATCCAAACACATCATTGAAAATTTCGACCAATCCACTCAATCGGTTATACAGTTTTCTCATCCTCTTCGCACTTTCCCACATGCCAATATCTCTCTCGGCTCTGATGGTATTAAGCAATATTTCGGGACGGTTCATTTTAGCATTTACTAAATATTCATTTATCCACTTAAATCTCCATTTTAAAGAGATAGTATAATTAATAATAACCAAAGTTGTGATCATAGTGAAATGCGTTTCAATGGTTCTGTGGACGTATAGTAAAAGTGTAGGTAAAGTATTTGATTTCATGGAAACATACAAATTATACATAAAGAAAGAAAGTGTGTACAAATGCGCCAGAAGTATCCAAAAGTATGAATAAAAGTGGCTCTTGCCTGATATGTCCTGTAACTTATCAATGTAATCGAAAGTAGTCTTGAATAATTCAAATTTTGCCACTTTACACAATGAAGATCTAGCAATTACAACAGAAAGCGAAATTACAGAGAACGTTGCGGAAATAACATCAACCGTAGTCATCACTGCATTTAATTGGGGGTATAAGTGTATGTATCTACTATACATTGAATAACCGCTCGCACAAAGTAATACTAACACGACAACAAGGGCATGAAATTTGCAAAGTACTGAATTATAATTTTTGATATTTCCATCGGGCGGAATTATTGCTAAAATTATTGCAATTTGGCGGGTGGGTTTCATGTAGTTAATGTTAAGTATAGCACCAGGCATTCTAGTAGATAACAAGCACTATTAAAAGTTCTAGTTAAAGTTTGTTGGGTATTTTCAATATTGGTGCAACTTTCAATTCAATTAACCAAGTTCCATGCTTGTATTGGATGTGCATTAGTGAGATTGTATCGTTAATAAATTAGAAATATTAATAGCAATGGTGTAAAATAACACATGATGCTAATGAGTTGTAAACAACCACCTTCTGGTCCCCTAGGACTATGAACGCAATATTCAATAAACATGTGTTGCTCTTTAGGAAATGAAAAAATTAAAGCCCGACAAGTACAATAAACGTAATTACATGTTCAAATTATTTCAAATAACCGATATTTAAGCAATTTATATTTTGAATTTTAATACTTAAACAATATTACTTTATAGTTTTAAAATAAATTGCTGGTCTAACGTAATTCATATTGTTCTAGCAGAATATTCTCCGGATGGCAGCAAGTTTGGCCAGTAAATGAGGAAGATAACAAAACACAAAGGGAAAAATTAAATAAGTACGCAAGTAAGGACAGTGATGATGACGATATGGTCATGAAACTGTTTATGAGAAAAATAATAGGGACTATATACACTGCTCAAAGAAATTTACGCACCAATTATTAATGTTGCGACAAAAGAAAAGTAATGCGATATCTACTTCAATCAAATGCATGGAATAAATGTCTAATATAAACCTGATAGACACATGCTACTCATGGTTTGTTTCTACATTTTTAAGTTTGTTTTTTTTTTATTAACCAATTTTACATACACATTTACAATTTAATTGCTGTTTCGTTTGACTTTAAAGCTTATCAACTCGTGTAGCTGTCATTAAACAATTGCTTGTATGATCAGTCTTATTTAAAATGCAACGTATCTCAAGACATTTAAGTGGTGACGAGCGTGTCACAGCCCTTACTTTATCCGAAGAAAAGTATTCTTTCCACGCTATCGCTGACAGGCTTAGGGTGAACCACACAACCATTTTCGGGTCATCCAGCATTTCAGAGAAACTAACGAAAATGACAGGCGACCAGGGCAAGGGCGACCACGTGCTACTACCGCTGTAGAAGATCGTTTTCTTCGAATGCGTGCAATAAGAGAGCGCTTTACCACCACAAGAGCCCTCCAAAGACAACGTTCAGCAGTACATAATGTACAGGTTAGCATTGAAACCGTTCTCCAACGTCTTTTGGAAGGAAATCTGAGAGCCAGATTACCAGATACTGGCCCACAGTTGACTGCATACCACTGCAGACACAGATTGGATTTTGCTAGAAACCACTTGAATTGGGAAAATGAAGATTGGAGATGCATTTTGTACACAGACGAGTCCAGATTTTGTTTGGAGAGTTGTAATGGGCGCATTCGAGTTTTTAGATGTCCAAATGAACGATATGCTCAATGCAATTTTGCCCCCACGACTGCATTTGGTAGTGGCTCAATAATGGTATGGGGAGGAATATCTTTCACGGCCCGCACAGGCTTACACATCTTTCCCAACGGCACTTAACGGTCAGAAATACATTACGAATATCTTAGAACGGTATTTTGTGTCATATGCCCATACATCGGAGACAATTTCCAATTAATGCACGACAACGTTCAGCCCCACACAGCCAGAATTGTGCAAGAATACCTAGACGACGTTGGTATTCCTGTTATGCAATGGCCAGCCAGAAGTCCCGACTTGAATCCGAATGAGCACGTTCGGAAAATTCTCGGAAGACTAGTACGATCCCTTCAACCACCCCCTGCAACTCTTAATGACTTAAGGAATTCATTAGTGGAAATGTGGGATAATCTTGAACAAGAGCAGTTAATTGTGTTAATCTCAAGCATGGAACGTCGTTGTCATGCTGCCATAACAAGTCGAGGCGGAAGCACAGTCTATTGATCCTGTAAACTTCCGAATTTTGATATTTTTAATTTTTGGTTTGATTGTTGTTAAATTGTGTTGATTGTTGTTAATTTGGATAAAACATGGTTTACTTAATTTTAAGCATTATCTATGATTAAACGTACTGTATTACATGCAATACTTTAAACAATATTGTGATTATTAGTTGTGGTGCGTTAATTTCTTGGAGCTGTGTATATATACATATATATTTTATATTTTTAAATATATACCTAAATAAGAAAACTATTAGGACCGACGCGTTACAAAATCTGATACATCAAATAAAAAGTTATAAAATTGAAATATCATGGAATACGTGGAATACGAAACAACTTGTTACAATGAAACAGTGGGCGGTAGACTTAGAGCAAGGTTTTCTTATTATTACGCTGTACAGGGTAATTGATTTTGCATACACCACTCGTTAATTTCGTCAGGATCCAACTAATTAAAGAACCTAATAAATATTCTTAAATAACTTTATGTTCTCTTTTCAATAATCTAACACAGAATGTGGTCCTTGAGAAGCAAAAGACAAGCGAATTGAAAATTACCTTCTTAAATGGAACACCATGTATTTTTTGGATATTTAAAAAACTTATTAAAATCTTAATATGGTACCGTTTCTATTTTCTTCATTTAGACAAGTAATAATGTGAGAAATAATAGTAATGAAGAAAAATTACCTAAATAGTAATAGGTTCTGACGAAATTAATGAGTGTGTAATGAAAAATCAATCGCTCTATTTATGAATGTAATAATAAATGTCAATTCAGTAAACAAAATAATAATAATACTAAATTGGAGGCTATTTTATCTAATAAAGTACTAGTTAATATTCATACCCCAAAGAAAGAAGATGAAGAAAAAGGAAAGTTAACGTGGAGTCGGGAAGCAGCTAGCTAAAGTAGGAAATTATGATATCAAAACTATTTTAACGTATTTAAAATCGAGTAGAGAAAATTAAAATATTCTCGTGATTTTTACGTATTTTTAAGAATCAAATTCTTGCACATAAAATTTGTATATAATTCAAAACGAAAAATTTTTTAAATTTTGCTACCCCCAATAGTTTTTCCGCTACGCCTTTGGGGGTTGCTACCCATGGGTTGTAGACCACTGGTCTAGATTCTAGAGAATAGCAACGACAATGAAAGAAGATTAATAGAGTTTGGAAACGTAAAAGTATCAGCTTTATATGTATATTATGAAATTCACACATGATAAATACGATTTTTTAAATTAATTCACTAAAATGTAAATAAACTTCATAGTTATGGAAAGCTAACAATCCAAGATTAATTTTAAACATGCAGAATTGTATGAGAAAATGGATGAAATCTAACCTAGAAGTGACCGTTGGTTTAAAAATGTTTAAATTAGGGTATATGAAAACGAGATTGTTAAGTCTTTTGCATCTCCTAGACTAGTACTCTTTTTTCCAAAAACTGGGTCATTACAATGTTTTTCGAAAATGTAATATTTAAATAGTTGTCTAAAAAAGGTTGGAATAGAGGTAACAATCTAAATGCATATGCCTGATTTCCAAATTTTTAAACCAAAGTCTTCAGTTCTGGGTCAGATTTCATCCACTTCTCACTTCTACTTGTACATTTTTCTTGACTGGAAATTGAACTGGGGCTGTTTAGCTTCCCAAATCAACCGAGTATATTAAAGTGGGACCCGAAATATAAAAGTTATTTAAATATTACTGAATTAAGAAAAGAATATTTTAAAGCCCCAAATAGCAGTAACGGCGCCGGACGAAGAATTACTAGATAATTTATGGGTTAAATAATTGTAGGTATCATTGGTTAAAGTTTTTCTGTGTATTGAAATAGTTATTTTTGTATTAAGTGCGCAAAATGAGTGTTTTTTTAATGGCGCATGAGAATGTTAGTTTTAGTCGAGACCGTTAGGTCGAGACTCAAAACTCATTCGAAAGCGCCATTAAAACACGAATTGTGCACGAAATACAAACAACTTTTTTTCTACAGCAGTCAAAAAAATAAGAAAGTAACAGTAATAATTATTTTCTCGATTATTTCCAAAAAATTCTCTGATATTTCAAGTTACCGCTGAGTTCATATGGTTACGATGGTAACAATCTAATTTCGTGTTCATAGTGAAAACAAAATATAAGCTCAGGCGGAGTACAATTTTCCATTTCTAAATCACTGTCGCTTTGTTCGTTAAGATTCTCAGCCATATTTTAATATTTTATTGTAATACTTTTACTTAAAACCTTCCAATTATTTTAGAATAATGACGTTCATTGGAACCCATCAGTTTCAATTGTTTTA
>JABXWE010007586.1:0-21998 GCA_014611495.1 Limonius californicus
ACATGATGTTAACCAAAAATTCTTCTTATTGTAGGTTTATCATCGAATACGTGTTTCGCAGAGTTACTCAAACCAGAATAGTAGTCAACTGTATTAAGGCCTGCCCTAATTTATTTTACAAAAAGAAAACCGACTCCCATGACAAGACACAATGCACGAGTATCCTTTTTAAAATTAAAAAAAATGATTTTAAACAAATTGGCTAAATAAGATCCATCACAATATATAAGTATTATAAATTTTAAGTAAGTAAGCTTAAGTACGAAGGTTGCCTTTTATATTTCGGGATTGGGTAACCCTAGTGCTGCCATCTGGCAACTGACGTTTCTGTGGTAAAGTTTGACATTTTTGACGGTATACGTACTCAGAACATTTTGACGTACGAGCGCTATTTGTGTTGTTTACAGTAACTTGAAAAATTCATATCGACCAAAAAATGGAATTAAATCGTGAATACTTTTTTTTTTACTTTTTTTACAACTTTCGACGTGGGTTAACTCAACAACAGTGCATCGATGAACTTAAATCGATTTTTGGCGATGAAGCACCATCAAGGACCAGTGTTTATCGATGGTTTACCGAATTCAGTCGTGGCCGTAGTTCGCTCAACGACGAATTTCATGAAGATCGTCCAAAATCGGTTGTTGTTCGGAAAAACATTGATGCGGTGCGTGAACTGATACTGCAAGAGCGTCATGTGATTATCGTGGTATTGAGGTACCTTTGGACATTATTGGGACCAGCATACATTCAACATTGCATGAACATTTGGCCGTAAAAAAGATTTGTTCGCGTTGGATCCCACATAATTTGACAATCGCTCAAAAACAAGCTCGTGTCAATTGGTCGCAAGCAATGCTCAAAGAATTCGATCGCGGTTCTTCAAAACATTTATATGACATCGTGACAAGTGACGAATCGTGCATCTACGCGTATGAGCCCGAAAGTAAATAGCAGTCGGCTGTGTGGGTCTTCCAAGGCGAGCACTCAAAACGTTCATTTGATGAGTCATTCGCCGTATAGTCCTGATTTGGCACCCAATGACTTCTTTTTATTCCCGAACATCAAAAATAAACTGCGAGGTCAACGTTTTTCGATACCTGAAGACGCGGTTGATGCGTTTAAAATAAATGTTTTGGAGATCCCTCAATCGAAGTGGAAAAAGTGTTTCGAAAATTGATTCACACGCATGCAAAAGTGTATGGATCTTCATGAAGAATATTTTGCAAAACAATGAAAGCATTTTCGATGACAAATATTTGTGTTTGTTCTCTAATCCCGAAATATAATAGGCAAGCCTCGTATAGGGTCAATAAGGTCTGACATGCCTTAACTTAAATAAAAATGAATTTTTGAAAATTTAATTTTAATTGTATACCTGATATGTGGGACTGTGGAAAAGTGTACCTATGTACCATGATTTGGCCTGGAACTTCTTTTAAACAACAATAACCTTATCCTTGATTTTATTTGTGAATCCACTCTAATGTAAAGTGATTTTTTCGTTCGTTTGGTAATTCAATTAAAGAACTTGAGTGAAGTTAAACAAAGGAGTGGTTTTATACCAAATGGAATCCATCACTAGCAATACCTTCAAAATGTTCAAACATCGCTGTAAAGCAAAATCTCTGAATATTTTTCTTTTTTGTTATGGAAACACTAAAGCTACACACAAACATTGGGTCTGTACGTGCATTACCCTAATCACCAAAATAATTCTATAGCGGTTGGGATCTTAAATATCCAAAAGTTTATACCGAAATCTCCGGTTTCATTCACGTTCCATATTATGTTTAGACCATATATCGAATATCTGTCAGTCCGTT
The DNA here is from genome assembly GCA_014611495.1 of Limonius californicus. Classification (NCBI taxonomy): domain Eukaryota; kingdom Metazoa; phylum Arthropoda; class Insecta; order Coleoptera; family Elateridae; genus Limonius; species Limonius californicus. The sequence continues at coordinate 1,827 of JABXWE010007586.1, forward strand.
CTGGAAATACAATCCGTTCAACTAGTTGATAATATTAGTAGCATCCACCATCATCCAAAATCTGACCACGAACACTCCAAGGACTATGCTGTTTTCGTTCTAGTTTTGAAACAATCCTTCGATATTGGAGCTGGAGTCCAGCTTATTCAGTAACAACCCGTGGGCGTGAAAATTTCCATGGGAAGTTTTGTCACAGTAACTAGTTGGGGTTAAGTTTTTCAGGATGGTCGGTTGTCTGAAATCTTGCAGGTTATTGATTTGCCCAGAGTTGATCAGAATATATGTATAGTAAAGTATCATAGGGAAACACTTACCAACCGGATGCATTGCTTTGGGCACGAAAAAGATGGTAAAGATACTTGTCAATTAAGTTGATATTATTGTTTCTCTAACGGGAAGTAATTGTTTATTGAGCAATGACAGGGAGATTCTGGTGGACCTATGGTTGCCGAAGGAAAGTTGATTGGCATTGTATCTTGGGAATATGCATCTGGGGACAGGAAGCATCCTGGAGTTTATACAAAGATAGCAAATGCAAAAATTTGAAGAAACTTTTCTGATTTTTTGCGAAGTTACATAGTAGTCAAACAGGTAAAATAAAATAGAAATAATGCTTTATTGTTAGGAACCAAAACTTATGGGTTAACCGAAATTATAATAATAGGGTAAAACACCCATTGATTGGCACCTTAAGCGGTTTTGTACCTTCGAAGGCTCAGTGGATCATCAGTATTAGTGGTAGAAAACTGATTTTTTTAAATATGATCTTTGATGACTTGGCTACATAAATCTGTCAAGTTTTTATTCAACAAGTGCATGAAATAAGTGAAAAAAAAAATAAAAGTAAAGGAGTGCATTTGTGCCAGCTATTGGCAGTATAGCCAATACTTGGCATAAGAATTGAACCACTGATTAGTAACCAATCAGTGGCATTGGAGATTGAACCGTTGATTGGCATTATTGGCATTGGGCTTGCGTGTTTCATTGGCACCCCTAGCGTAAATTGTGCCAAAAAAGTAATACCGGGTTTCAATTTTGGAACGAACAATAAAGCAATATCAAACATGCTTTATTTAAAAAAAAATCAATACTACAAGTAAAGGAACATTGAACTAAACTATAAGTATAGCAAACAAATAATCTTATCATAAATATGAAAATAAACATTTAAACAAATTCAAATTGCTAGTTTTTGCATTATCGATAAAAATTCAAAATTGTTTTCGAACATTCTTTTCTTCTTCAGGCAAATGATATGATACGTTCTGGTACATCTTCGACATTTTATTCTAAGATTTGTACCATAAATATTTTCGACACAAAAATAACACAATCCTCTATATACAGTCGCCTTACTTTGTACATGATCTTGTTTTCCAGTGGTAATTTGCTGAATAGTCATCTTCGTCTCTAAACATGTCGCAGTTTTTCGTACAATGGTCGAGACCGCCTTTGAAGCTTTTTTCGAAGCTGTTTTCTAAGCAATTTTCGAAGTAGTCTTTTATTTGTTTCAGTCTTTTTCTTACCGATACTATTCTCCAATCTCTTACCTTTGCGTTGCTTCTTCATTTCGATTTCCAATTCTTTAAGTCTTTATTTCTCTTTAAAAATCTGTTTGTATCCTAACGAAGTTATGATGTATGGGATTCTTCTGGTCGCCTTCTTACCCTTTTCTTCAGTTTTCGGCCAAAATTGAAACGTTGATAAGTCATTATCATTTTCGCCGTTCGCTGAAGGTTTAGTAGGGCCATCCTTTGTCGCAGCAGATATGAAAAGTCTGTGATTCGCTAAAGGTTCAGTAAGGCTATCTTCTGTCGCGGCATCAGGTGTGAAAGGTTTATCGTCCGCTAAAGGTTCAGTAGGGTCATCCATAGAACATGGGGGTTCGTTGCAAATGGGACTCTCGATGGTTATTTTGTCACATGAAGCCATCGTTTCCGGATATTGTTTGTCCTGTATGTCATCCGATCTCAAATTCGACGTTTCGCTTATAATCGCTGGCGAGATCGTGGGTTTCGGATTAGGAAACTCCATTACAACATCTTCAAGACCGAAAGTACTTATTTCTTTTTCGGCAACTTTGGAGTGTGAGGCATCAGCAAACTCTTCTGTTTCAAAAAATACCATATCCATATTCAGAATGTCTAAGCCGAAATTGCAGCGTGGCCTTTGTTATGCCGTACCTTTTGGATTTGTATTTCCTCCAGTGTGATTTTTATTTGCTCTTCGGTGTACCTCTTCACATAGCTTTGACTAACTTTCACTTTTGGCATCTAGAAGAATACTGGAACATTAGCTACCTTCATACAAGAGATAACGCGAAACAAACAAGAACCACCAAAATTGAAATTTGAAAAGAATGTCAGTGGTACGACCAACAATGTCATAATTTTCCAGCCAAATTATATGCTTCCAACACGCACATGAGGTCTCTACTCAGTTAGCAATTTTTTTTCAAATTTGTTTGAGCAGTATCCGTTGACTTAGGTGAAAATAACAGTCGAAAAATAGAAGATTCAATGATTGGTTCTCTGCATAAACAGGAATGCACCATTGATTGGCACCCATGCCAATCATTGGAAAAACACTGTTTCACCATCCAATCGTGGGCATCCCCAAAATTATAAAAAATATCGATGTAATAGTAAATAGCGCATAGCGATCTCTATTGTTTATGTTCATTATCTAACCCGAAAATCTCTCATCTTATACATGTAATGACCAGTAGAATCGTTACTATTACCTTTGTCATTGCCATTCCAATACTTAGCAACGTAGAGAGTATATCCGAAAGCCATAAACACTAATAAATGAACAATGTACAATGTATAGTAGCAGTTACAAATCCAGAATTAATAAAAAATATTATTCAATAATTGCATCATACTTTTCTTACTTATGCCCAAAATTCCAAATGCTAAGTTAATCTGTATTAGTCACCTTACATATCACTACTCACAGTGGCACTTAGTGTTTACTATTTTTGAATGAACTTCTCAAGTTAAACGTTTCCCACAAGTGCCCCAATCTTCTAGGGTCGTATATAAACTTTGGTCAAACCAGAGTAATCAAGTTATGAGCTGCTGTCTCATAGTGCTCAAACTATAAAACAGTCAAAAAACAGATACAGCACAATTTATACAAATCATTTAATTAGTGTAAGATTTCTAAGTGACCATTAGAGAAACGTTGATGTAACATTCAAATTAGAGCTCCAGTTTAATGTTGCTTCCATAGGTGAAACCTCTGCAAGGTAATGGCAAGCCAGGGAGGGGAAATTTGCTTAGTAAACCTCCTCTAGAGTAGAAGCATTTACACTTGTGGTTCGGAGCTGTAAGTCCTTTATGTTTGCGCCACTTGAAACATGCAATACAAGTCTAAGAGAGATAGTCGCTACGTTGTAACGCCTACTCGAATCGACGGCGACAATTCTAATATCCTAAATAGAAGCAATACAACCGAATCTACTATTTGTGATGCAAGGTTCAGGTATCAAGGACAAGGGTCGACCAGCTACAGTCGAAGAAGGGGGGGTTTGATAAGCCTAGGCGCCACCTGTTTAAAATATTCTTAGTCCTTGAAAATTACACGAGGTAAACATGAACCTTCCTGGAGATCGGACTTACCTTGCTTCGGTAATTGCTCAAATTGTTCCCAAAATAAATTATGTTACCCCAAGACACAATAAAACATAACATAAATTATCAATCTTCAATTTATCTAAAGATTCAACCTTATATCTTTGGAACACCACCAATTGGAATAAAAATATATGTCTTCAATATGATATGTTTATAAGTATATAACAATGGTTAAACAATTATGGTTAACAGCACCAGTAAACAATTAATAACCAAAAAAAGTCTTTAATATCTCGGGAACGCAATAATGCGAAAAGGTTATCCAAATGATATTCAAGACTACCTTCGCTAAGTATTTCTATTCTTCGAGGCCTCGCGAATTAAATACCCAGATAAATAATTACCTAAATAATGGTAACGGTGTCGGCTATATAATAATCAAGAATTAACTTCCGCACTATTCTCCCTTTCTAACCGAATTTCTACCAATCAAACAATTTTAAATTATACTGTTGACCATTTAGCAATTAATTCCAAAATCAACGAAAATTATTACAATTTTATACAAAATACAAAGACAGTGAAGCTTAACCATTCACTAATTAAGATTACTTAGTCTGATTATCAATTTAATTGTACAATACCAAGTTTTATTTTTATTATTTGCTGTTACACTACGATTTTTTCAGAACCCCTCGTATCCTCGAAATTATATTTGAAAATTGAATGTTAAAGTATTGACACACCTGGAATTTCCTATCTCGATGTCCACTTGTTCGGTCTCGCTGCACGGCCGATAACGCCGCTTGTCTCGAACCCACAGGATCTCTTCGAGGTTTCACCAATGACTGTTAAATTCGTTAATTCTAGCTCCAGCCAATTCCCGCTTAAATAATTTCAATAGTCTTAGAAATGAAAGAGAAATTTGGATTTCCAAAGCTTATCAAAAGATGTTATCTGGCGATAAGAATTCTCACAAAACAAATGCACTCAAATTGCGATCAACTCCCGGGAAATCACATCAAACTAACGATGACTAAAACTTCCCAAACGTGTATTGAAACTTTAAATTGGAAAACTTTCCAAGTATTAAAACGACTTATAAAATTATCTCAAACACGTGCAGGTTCTAGGAGAACTTGTCTAGTAGTATCCTAAACGGAAAACCCAAATTCATCAATTTTTGAATCGGAAATACTCGAGTAGATGACACGAAGCTTCTACAAGGCCAAAACTGAATAGTCAAAAATTTAAATATGCAAACCAAAATGCTGTATAGAAAATTTGAATGCCAACCAACCAGGCATAAGAAATCGTACGTTACAACGTTTCGTAACAGATGAATCACGCGAAGAAGAACAAACGGTTTGTCAGTTCTATGTAATTCACTAAAAAATTACATCAGTAATTCCTGTGTCATACATCTCTTGATTTGCTAGCTTAAGTGTATTATCTAAAATATTTAATTTTCTCTATTGTCTACTTCCTTTTTAAATTAGCGAATTAGTGGAATTGGTAAAGTTTCTCTTTAGTTGATAAAACGTATTAATAAACCTTATCTTTAATTTTTATATTTTGCCAATACAAAAAAAATCATCTGTCTAGACGGATTGGATTACAACGAAAATTACACATTTGCAAGGCAGCTGTTGATATGGTTCGCAATGTGTTCACTGGCCACGTTCGTGTAGACTCCTGGTACATTCGGCAAAGCACATCGAATTCCAAATGAAACGATACCAACTTGTTTTCCATCGACAACTAGAGGACCACCCGAATCTCTCTGTGTGATTGTAAAGCAAACTGTAATATTAATTAATTTCATCTAATGCAGCAACTTACATTGCAAGCATCTTTTCCGCCCTCAAAGTAACCAAAGCAAATCATGTTTTTGGTAATGGTATAACCATATTTTGAATAGGTGCTTTTACAATTAGCGTCGCTAACTCTATAGACATTAACTTCTTGCAGGATAGATGGGGATGGTCCTCCGAAATACAAAGTACCCCATCCAGTAACGGTGGCTTCCGTTCCTTCAGGAATATCGATATTTGAAGATTGCAAAGAAATGGTTTGAATGTTGCTACCAAGAGACAAATCTCTGTCTAGTGTAAGGATGGAGACATCACAATCTAGAGTTTGTGAATGGAATTCTGGATGTTGACATATGTTAACGACCTTTGCCGTTTCTCCACCATTTCGCTTAGTGGTGGTACCAGCGCGGATTCTTAGATCTTTAGGATCATACCTACATTGAAAAATAAGATTTAAACTGTGGTTCAAGTTATAAGATGCCAAAGATTACCCATTGGTACAATGGGCTGCTGTGAGTACAACGTTTGGTCTGATTAAAGACGCACCACATATGTGCATCCCCAGCATGGATAGTCTTTCCAGAGATAATTGGTATGGATGTTCTTCAATTGTAGTGTTATGCCCTCCCGCTATTCTGCCTTCCAGTAGAGGAAGGTTTGGATGAACCTGAACGGTTTTGCCTGAAAAAGCGTCAACTTTAATTACCAATACGAAATTAAGATATACAAATAAAACCTAATGTACAAATAGTCAAATATACAATTAGTCATAGTCATCTAGTAGCACTTCTATTGTGAACTATTTTGCGTTCCTGTAAAAATCGCAACTAAACGCTCAAATACCTAAAACTGAATTATGTCTTAACGATACCTGAAGTTTTAGGCAGCTTACCATTGACTACACCCAAAAGGGCAGCAGTAATCACAAAGCGAAACATTATGTTACTAAATGTTAACTAACTCATTGTATTTTTTATATTTTTCCAATCATTTACCATAATATTGATTACATCTAATCCGATTTATTGTCAGAATATGCTTAAGTAGTAGGTACTATTGTCTTAAACTGTTTCCGATGCTTATAAAACGGACCGCAATAGGTGAGTACTTTAGATAGAACCACTAGTACAAAGTTTACTGATAAACTTCATATCGTAATCATTATATTTCAATATTTTATTGTAAAATCGATATAGGTTAACATTTGCGGAAAGCTGTATTAATTTCAAATGGAGATTTTTAAAAATATTGTTTATGTATAAGGTAAGAAGAAATACTTTAAACTATACTAAATGAAGTATCTTCTGGATTCTAGTTCTCCTATCGTATAAAAAGCAGATTATGATTAGATTATGGTATGAAATCAGCAATAAACTGCCTGCAAGTGAAGAAATGTGTTTATTATTTAATATACTCGTAGTAGCTTATTAATGATGTTAGCCACTATTTACTATGATTGATGTGCAGGCGAAATATGTATTTTAATGGTGAAAACGTAGAAGTAGAAAAGTAAGGCGAAAAACTACAATTCCTCAGCGCATCGCTTCAAACTGCGTTCGTCTGGTTTTCTCGCTATTAAATTCAACATTTGAAAGATTCATTTAATTATTTTAATTCGGAAATAGCGTATCTTACTCCACCAGTTGCGTATCCCGAAAGTTATCGCCGGTATATGTATTGGCATTACAGAATTTTCGGAGGCATCTCAAAGAACTATGGCCTGCGTTTTGGCGCTGCGCTCTGTTTTGGGAATGTATACTATTATAAGGAAATTGAGCCTGCTTGCTTGAGGCGTGCAGACTTTTTGTAGTTAGTAATAGTAAGGTGGAGTTAAATTTGCAATTGTAATTAAGTATTCGCACCGTTTTCTCGCACTAAAACCTGACAATAAAGTCGAATTAAATATCATTATTTAATAATTACCTTGAGAATACCGTGAGGATTCTCTTATCGTTTTAAATGGTGGAAATTAAACCCTTAGCCCCTTTAACGTTTCCGTGAAGCTTTATCATTCCATCAAGAACTATGTGTCGCAGTTTATCTTTTTTCCTTTTCCAAACAATTAGTTCGTTAAAAATCCGTATGGTGTGTTGGAACGTCCAGTTCTTTCTTACTTCACTTTGGTTGTCAGTTTTTGGCTTGCTTTACACTGTCGCCGAATTAAGCTAAAGCTATTCATAGATAGAGTTATTAATGTAGATAGAAAGCAGCGATTATTTGTTAGTAAAGTGGTTTGTCAGTGGAAAATAAATGTAGTTGTGTTTTCATGTAACTAGGCAACCTCTTGTTGTCAATTGTTTAGTAATTTAACAATTCATCTTACTTGTGTTATGGATTCAGATGGTATTGACTATGTAGTCTTTTTTAGATTTTATAGTAAATGTAGTAGTCAGCGGTAGCTCGAGCAAAATTTCGAACGTCTCGAATTTTTTTTTATATACATGTATGTGAACAATTTACAACTAAACTAATTCTGGTCTTTGTTCTAATATTTTGTGCGCAAGCTGTCAGTCCTCGACTCTTCTAGGAGGATCTTCGTTTAGCTACGACTTGAAAGGCCGGCGCGCAGGTATTTGACTTACCCCGTACATTGCGACAATCAAGATATTTTTCTGTAAAGATTTTGCGTGTGCCCCACTTCCTCCGTGTGTTAGTCAGAGCGCCAATTACATCGGTTTGTTACGGGCTGACGCGAATGATCGTTTGGCCCGAGTAGTATGTTAGACAATCTCCAGGAGTAGAAAGGGCAAAGATAAATCTTAACAAGGTAATGTTTATACAAAATTCCTACATTTATTTGTAGGAAATAAACTTTTACCTATTAAACGATTATAAAAATGGCCACAAATAAAATAAAATTTAATGTTTGTCTAGCTGTAGGCGCTATGGAACCTTGTTGCTGAAAGCACCGAAGTTGTAGGTTATTGAAATATGGCGGGTTTATGAAATTTTTCAAAATGTTGGTTTCGTTTTCCTCTCCTGTAAAACAGTTTGAAAAAAACTTTACCGATCTAGCGTTTCTGAAAAATATTAATCCAACTATCACTGGGTATAAGATAAGATCTTTGTTAACATTTATACTACCTTTCCCCCATAACCGCTTTCGCATTACTTCCGGGGGGTGCGGGCGCCCCTTACACACTAAACATTCATGCAACATGCATCCTAAACTTAACTAAGTAAAATACGGTCGTCTCAGACGGGGTTCGAACACCCTAGCCGATCGGCCGCATTTCACTGTGACCTTGAGTGGCAGTGCGTATTCGCCCTGCCCCATCGATGTCCATAAAATAACACCATCTGAATTAAATGTTATTCAAGTAGATCGTTCTTATTCATTCAGATGTTTTAAACCACTGACAATTAATTATACCGCTGTTATAATCTAAATGTAGCAGTTCTTGAAAAACCTCCGTTTTATAGAATTTTAGCTTATTGTAGCAACTGTACTCAGCTATATAACTTGACAATTCTCAGATACCAATAATAATAATTATTATTATAACAACTATATTAAATCAAGATTTTGTTTTATACGGTTAACTTTGATCGTATTATAAGCTCTAGTTGTTCATGCTCGTTTGCAGATTGTTCAGCTGGTTTACTTATTGGAAAATCTAATATGAAACTCGAAAGGCTATAAACCACTGTCGACGTATATTACAATTTCCAAGGAGCAACTTCAGAAACCGACACTAAAATTGTTTAGTTCTTAAAACAACCTTCTATTTACCATATCGTCAAACCAAAAATACACATACAGGGTGGTTTCAACATGCCACGTACATTCTTCTTCTTCTTCTTCTTCGTCTTCCATTCAGAGTGTAGGTCGTAGAACCTGTTCTGGTACCCATCTTTTTCTTGGACGTCCGATATTGTCCCTTTTCCACGTGGTGTTCATATTCTAGATATTTTTCTTCTATCAGTCTTTCTAGGTGTTCATTCCATTGCTGTCTATATTATATATTGCAGTGCACATACATTCAATTCCTCTCTTGTATCTTCATTTTTTAACCTGCCGTTTTTGCTGTATCATGTAGGAAATAAAAGGTCAAGTCGAAATAGAGGAAGAAATCATTAAACGCTAATTTAAGATACCATTTTACACTTAGGAAAGAATTATATAAAGGATGTTCAGCAACATTCTGCGAAGATACATGATATCGACCTGGATATGTTAATATGAATCCCATTGTTAGAACCTTAATTGGTACTATGGTGCTAGGACTTATCAGATGGTCCTAACACCTAATAACGTATAAATAAGATACAATTGGAGAGATCAATTTTTAATGTTTTTCTTTTGATAAAAATAAATGGTAACTATTTACATAAAATACATAACAACGGAAACATAACAACCCCAGACGACCCGACCCGCACAACATTTACCCCCACCTCTCTCTCAAAAAAAGAAAAAAACGCGCATGTAAAAGGGAAAACTTCCACAATCACGTGTTCGAAACAAAATTTTGACCCACATTATAGAGGTAATCAAAAATTTGGAACGATTGTGGTAGTTAAAAAACCCTTTATGCGAAAAAAAAGAAATATTTTCAAAAAATTCTTAAAAAATAACAAAGTCAAGATTAATTAATACAAACTTAAAATAATACAATAAAGAATAATAATACAACAAATTCTTAATCTATTTAAAACTAAACTGGAACAGGAACAGCGAGGGATGCAAACGTCTGCAAACAGAAGAAAAACAAAAATGTGTATATATAACAAAAGGAAAATAATAACGTGTACGAACACTACAAAAGGTGTGTGTAAGTGAATGTATTATGACGAATCACTCAAAAAATACGCTGGTTTAAGTCGATCAATGGACACCTTACCTTCCCTTCCATAATTTTCAAGAATAAAATATCGCTGAAAACGCTGCAATACGCGAAACGGACCTAAATAAGATTGTTTTAATCCCAATGTATGCGAATCATTACGAACAAAAACATGTGATACCGAAAAAAGATCTTTTGGAATGTACGAAGAAACATTATACGATTTAGTAAAAAAAATTTTTGCGTGAGACATCCGCTTACGAAGCTGCATAACAAAACTAGACGTATTGGAAACCGCAGAAGAATCCGAAGGCTCAAAAAAATCACCCGGTAACCGAAGCGGAGTGCCATATAAAATGTCTGAGGAAGAAACACCGACCTCTTCTTTAACAGCAGAACGCAACCCTAATAGAATCAATGGTAAATGTTGAACCCAATTTGTTGACCCAACTGACTTGAGTGCTTCTTTTAATGTCCGATGAAATCGCTCTACAATTCCTTGACTAATTGGATGTTGTGCAGAAGATTTAATGTGACGAATTCCGAAATCATGTAAAAACTCGACCCATGCTGATGAAATAAATTGTGTTGCATTATCTGTAGTAACAAATTGAGGAACTCCAAAACGAGAAACCCAACCGGAAACAAAAGCCTCGATCACTTCGTCTGCTAAAGTAGATCGAAGAGGAATTGCCTCAACCCATCTGCTAAACCTATCAATAATTGTTAAAATGTACTTAAATCCGCGACAAAAAGGTAAATGAACGATATCCAAATGAATTTTGGCGAAACGAAAATCTGGTTCAGTAATGGGCTGCAATGAACCACGAGTGTGCCGTGAAATTTTGTTCCGTTGACAACTGTCACAAGACATAACCCATTTTTTGACATCCGTTTGCATGTTTGACCAAAGAAAGCGTTGACAGAGCAATTTCTGAGAAGCTTTAATGCCTTGATGCGCTAAACCATGTAATTGTTAAAAAATAGCAAAGCGAAATTGAGCTGGAACAAATGGACGTAATCTACCATGGCTACGATCAACCCAAATTTTCGTACCGCGAACCGTTTGTGATAATTCAAAACGAAAGTTTGGTTGTTGACGCAAAGTAAGAAGTTCTGGATCATTTATTTGCGCTGCAGCTAACTCATCTAAATCAACACTAGTCAATGATGAAACTGTTGACACTCGAGTCAACGCATCAGCAGCAACGTTCTGAGATCCACGTAGATGTCGTATGTCAGTGGAAAACGTAGAAATAAATTCGATGTGTCGAAATTCTCGTGGTAAATAGTGATCCGGAGAGCCTCGTATTGCGGAACAAAGTGCCTGATGATCAGTAAATATGCAAAATTCTTTATACTCTACATAGTAACGAAATTTTTTTACAGCAAAATAAACTGCTAACAATTCACGCGAGAAAATACTGTATTTTTGTTCAGCAGGAGTCAGCTTTCTACTGCAAAACGCTAAAGGTTTCCAAACACCATCTTCAAGTTGCTGTAAAACACCTCCAATGACAGTTGAAGAGCTATCGGCAGCAATACTGATTTCAGCACCTGAAATAGGGTGAGCGAGCAGTGTAAACTTGGCTAATTCATCTTTAGCTGCCATAAAAGCGTTTAATTGAACAGTGTTGAAAGTAACAGGTTTAGTGGATGCTTTACCAGGAATTACCAAAGCATTCAAGGGAGCTAATAAATCCGCATAATGTGGAATAAATTTATGATAATAACTAATCAAACCAATGAAATTTCGAAGTTTTTTCTGATCCGTAGGAACAGGAAATTCTTTAATTACCTGCACCTTAGAAAATTGGGGCGAAATTCCGGCACTGGTAACATGATGCCCTAAAAAGTCTAATTCAGATACAGCAAAAACACATTTATCTAAATTAAGAAGTAACCCAAATTTGTTTAGTCGTTCGAAGAGAAGCTTAAGGTGTTTGAAATGTTCTGTAGTGTTTTTACTAAAGACTAAAATGTCGTCTAAATAAAAAAAAATAAAACTTAGCTTTGCCAAGGCTTGGGAAATGAAACGGGACCAGGAACTCGGGGCATTCCGTAAACCAAAATTTAAACGGAGATAATGGAAGGCTCCAAGAGGTGTTGTAATAGCTGTCTTGGGTACGTCCTCAGCAGCAATGGGAATTTGGAAGTAAGCTTTCTTCAAATCCAATTTACTGAAGATCACGGAGCCTGCTATCTTTGCAGTGAAGTCTTGAAGAAAGGGAATCGGGAAGGTATCCGGAACCGTAACAGCATTTAAGCGTCGATAATCGCCAGCAACTCGCCAAGATCCATCCGGCTTCGCTACCATGTGGATCGGCGTCGCCCATGGGCTGTCAGAGCGCTCGATGATACCTTGGTCCAACAGCTCTTGAAGATGACCTTCTAGAAAATTGAGCTGATTAGGGTTAAGTCGACGTGGTTTAGAAGCAATAGGAGGACCTGTTGTAATGATTCTATGAAAAGTGTTGTGAAGAATTGGTTTGGTGATATCAAAATCTTTGGTTATATTGGGAAATTCGGCAAGAAGAGCCTGAACATGTGAAGACTCATGAGACGAAACATTGATTTGAAGAACAGGAGAATGTTTTGCTTTTGATAAAAATAAATGGTAACTATTTACATAAAATACATAACAACGGAAACATAACAACCCCAGACGACCCGACCCGCACAACAGTACTCTATGCTAATACTGTTTTAGTCTGAAGATGGGTTGTAGATGACCCGAAAACGTTAACTACTACAATTGTATAAGTTCAGTTATTAAATATTGTGGGAATCGACATTGGCTTTTTATTATATTTATCATTAAAGGCATACATTAGTGATATATTTCCAGGAAAACTCACCCAATATTTCCGACATGACCCATGTAATCCCTTATGCGGAATTATTCCGAAACTTTCCCTCAGAATTTTTATTTGTCCTTTGGTTATTCCATGCATTTCTTCTTTCTTTCATTATTAATGTGTTGGGGGCTTCATATCCTCTGTTTGTTCCTAGGATTTTTATTTTTCCTTTGGTTATTCCATGCATTCCTTCTTTCTGTCATTAGTAATGTGTTGGGAGCTTTATATCCTCTATTTGTTCCAAGGATATCTCTATTGATTTTTACAAATACTTTAGCGGTGATAGTAATATATAATATCATTATAGGCATACATTAGTGATATATTTCCAGGATAATTCACCCAATATTTCCGACGTGACCCATGTAATCCTTTTTCTGGAATTATTCCAAAATTTTCTCTGTGGGTATTCCACGTATTCCTTCTCTCTCCCATTATTAACGTGTTATTGGTTTTTCTCCTCTATTTGTTCTTTCTCTTCCGTTTTTACAAATATTATAGCGGTTGTAAAAATATGTAAAAATATTATGGATAGGCATATATTAGTGGTATATTTCCAGGAATATTTACCCTAAATTTCTCACTGGACCCATGTAAACCTTTTCCTAGATTAGTTTCAAACATTTCTATTAGAATCTTTATATATCTTCTGTGGTTAATCCATCCATTCTCGTTATCATTTTCAACGTTTTGTAAGCTTCTGTACGCTATTATTTATTCTCGAAATGTTTACTAATACCTTTTAATCTGTCTTCCTGGAACTTTTTATCTAAATTTTTCGCTTAGACAGTATGGATCAATTCCTTTTTTTTACTCAGCCTTTATAAGCGTTTTTCGAGAAATTTATTGCTATTTTTCCAATGAATCAGTATGAATTTGTTCCGTGATTGTTTACAAGCACATCTCCCTGGACGTTTGCTGATATTATTTGACGGATTTTCTAGATATTGGTTTGTTACTAAGATATTGCGATTTGTCTATCGGCCATAATTTCTATCTAGTAAGTGGAGAATTTTTCAGAATTTCCATGTAGTTGTATTTATGAAATATCAAGTATCACATTATGATAAAGTGGAACACGAAGCACGTCTCAATTTTTAAGGATTTATGTAAAGCGATCTCCCACCGGTTTTGCCACTACAAAATACATCACCCCGTAGGAACCTCCATGAATTTTAATACCTGCCTCTCATCCAAACCTCTCACGGAGCTTCCTCCGTGTCTCCCTGCGTGCAAAAATCGATTCAACCCCAAGGAAACCACGTGTAAACATTCTATGCATTATCTCTAAAAATAGGATTATATGTACGAGTATATGCTTTTATAGCTGATTTTGGTTTATAAATAAATTATATTCGCAATCAGAGTGTGATGGGGTACTGAATTAACCTTTTTCGGATATGTTGGCGAACGTTGCCTGTTTAAAAGTTGGAAATTTCCATTTAGCTCGTATTACAACTTTGTTTTAACTTAAATAACTTTTAAATTAGGTTTATAATTCAAAAGTTTAAATTGCATTTATCTTATAAATGTGAAAAATTTATTGCTGTAATTACTTAAAAAATGAACGTGTGTTTTCCATAATTGACATCAGCTTTCGGATGTCAATATTAATTACTTATTAATTCATTTATTTGTGATCGAAGGAAAGCGAAACTTCGTTACTGCGAGAAAATTAACCTTTTATGCGATTTAGGTGATATTTGAAACGATTTCGTTTTATTAAATTTAAAATGGCCTCCAAGACTAATGGAAATTTTAATTAAAATTTAAAGTAATTTAAAGACATAAGATATTAAATTAGTGAGCTAGTCATAAATAAATTAATTTAAAACGTGTGCCATAAATTAAAAAATCACTTTAAAGGAGTTCCAAATCAGAGAATTTAAAGCTTGTTTGTTTACCACGAAAAAGCAATTCAGTTTTATTGAAAAACACATTCATTTAAAAGTTTGTTTTCAACTCTCCCACAATCGATGGTAAGAGCGGTGGCTGGAAATTAAGTAGTAGAATTTATTTGCATATTACCAGACTAAATTCCTTCGTTAAGGCGGTATTCGGAAACATAAATTCGTAAAGTTAATTTGCAAGGAGGTTTAATTTAGTTTTTGAAAGTTTGGTGAATCTCTGGTTAAAATATTTTTGTTTTTTAGGATGCAAAGTGCGGCTTAGTCTAGCACCTTCAATTTGAATTGGAGAAAGGAAGGAAATGCTAAGCAAATGTAAATGAAGGCGGTTTCATTATGGTAATTCCTTCTCTAGTCCTACTAAATTTTAGGGGCAGTCCGTTAGTTGCAGGATTTCAGTTTGTTAACATGTAAGAAGAAACGGGTAAAATGGAACATTAACATGTCAAAGGAGGAGACAAGCTTAATCGTAGCTTTAAATTAGTTTATAATTGAATGTGTAGAGTTTAGGACAAATTTGTAGTTACAACATCAAAGACACTTTAAGTATTTCAATTTCAACATATCAACCCAATCGTTAAGCGTAAAATAGGCTCTCTTAAGACATTTTGCTTAGAAACATGTTTACAATGCAAATAATTCTTACTTTGATTTAATCTAAGCATACGAGGGCAGCTTTTTAAGTTTTTACAAGAACTAGGAAATAAAAAAAAATTTTTTGGAACAAACTGTTTTATTGCTTTTCAAAATATTCGCCTTTAAAATTTATACACTTCTGCATACCAGCGTATGGCATAAGGGAATAATTTATAAATTAATAAAATGCAAAACACCGAACTACCTAGTCCGCATTGTGAAATCCTTCCTCCACAACCGCTCGTTCTCAATAGTTGTAACTCAGCTACTTCTGAAATCAAACCAATAGAAGCAGGAGTTCCCCAGGGCTCGATACTTGGACCTCTTCTATTCAATATATTCATTCATGACATACCTGAACCACCAAACACTACACTTGCTATGTTTGCCGATGACACGGCTATACTTAGTCAAAGCATAGATATAGATAACACTATTAACCAAATATAACTAAGTGTAGATATTATCACCCAATGGTTCAACAAGTGGAATCTCCAACTCAACCCACTAAAATCCGAAGCTAAGATCTTTACACTTCGCAGATTGCAAAATGTTCACAACTTGCGGATTGACGACCAAGTCATCCCTTGGAATAGTACCGACAGTGCTGTTAAATACCTCGGAGTATACCTTGACAAGAGGCTAACGTGGGGATACCATATTAATAAGAAAGTTAACGAGGCTCATGTAAGGCTCGTAAAATTATATCCACTATTAAATAAAAAATCTCCCTTAAAAATTGAATGTGGTACACTCATATACACTACCATCATTCGACCCATCTTAACTTATGGGTGCCCAGTTTGGTGTAATGCCAGTGACACACAAATGAATAAAATTCAGGTTATTCAAAACAAAGTGCTCAGAATAATATTAAATGCCCCTTGGTTTATAAGGACCCATCAAATACATCGAGAATTAAATATACCAACATTCAAAGATTTCACATCTAAACTTTACAAACGCTATCACGAAAAACTTGAATTTTGCCCGGCGACTCGCACGTTCCCACTTGGAAGAAGAAATATTCATAAACGGTTGAAGAGAAAATTGCCGCAAGATATTATACTATCTGAACTTGAAGACAGTGATTAAGATTTCAATTAATGTTGGAAAAAAACTTCTGCATACGTTCAAACCAATTCTCGAATCATTTTTTCCACTCTGAAGTTTGTATCTCAAAAATATGATTTTTGAGGGCTTCAACAGCTTCTTGAGGTGATGAAAATCGATGTCCACACATTTTTTGTTTGACATTCAGGAAAACAAAGAAGTCGAGAAGTACGAGCAATGAGACATTAATTCGATGTGCTACATCTGGTTTTGATCTTGATGTATTTTGTTTGCCAGGACAATAATACTTAATCGGCTTATGACTGTTACCTGTTTGTGAACCCATACAAACTAACGTTTCGCAAGACATTGCAGCTTGCATCTTCAGAGTGAATATAACACTGAACTCAAATACGGGAAACGGAAGTATTTAAACCTCTTTGAGCCAGTCGGGCAGAACGACGGAGTTCTGGTTGGCTGTCACCGTTGGGCAAGGACGGATCCGGTGGAGCGTGATCGTGTGATCGATGATGCGTAGGAGTCCTTACAGATTTTAGCCAGTATCGACGTTGTGTCCCTTTTCACGAAAGTACCGGTAGATGGTGTGTTAGAGATCCTAAGAGAAAAACTACCTACAGATCTAAACCAATTAGTCGAAATATGTTTGAAAAACACCTTTTTCAGTTGGAATGGCAACTAGTATGAACAGATTGAAGGAGCGGCTATGGGTTCACCGTTACAGGTCGGTCCTTACCTGATAATTCTGGGTGTAGTTCCCAAATGACGACGCGGTCTAAGCCGAAAGTAAATTGTATTATTGACGGTATTTGCGTTCTTCTAAACTTTTTGAAATTGTTAACTATCCTATGTGACTGCTGTGTGGTTGGATGTCTTTCTCCAAACCCAAACTGGTGGTCTGGTATGATTTCACTTATATCAGTGTCATTTTTTAGCCGCTTGAAGAGCAGTTTTTCGAATAGTTTAGATATTATGAGCAGCAGGCTTATGGGTCCATAGGATGGTGGCTGATTAGGTGGTTTACCTGGGTTGAGGATCATAATAATCTGCAAAAATTTCCATATTAGAGGATAGTACGATAAGCGCAGCATTCCATGAAATATAGTCGTAAGTAGAACCAAGGTTTTCCTGAGTAAACATTTTATTCATTTGACCTGTGATGAGATCATATCCCGGAAATTTAAGATTTTTGATGTTTTTAATTTCTTGTTGGATTTCTCTAGGACTAAATCTTTTATTGGAAGCGAGAGCTGGCAGGAGACGTCTAGAAAGTCTTCGATTTCGTTATCATTGGTTCCAGGGTTTGGTTGGGTGTGTCTGAAGATTTGAGGGAGATGTTCAGCAAATGTAGTCGCTTTCTCTTTGTTGGATTTGGCCCACCTGCCATCTTGTTTCCTAATTGGTGGAATGGTGGTTTTCGGTCGTTTGAGTTTTTTTTTGTGGCTTTCCAGATTGTGTAGTCGTCTCTAGATAGGTTACAAATGTAATTTTTGAATTCTTGATTTTGCGCTTGTGAAATGATCCTATGTAGTAGGTGGACAAGTATGTTATATTCAGTTTTATCTGCTTGATTTCTTGAAGTTTGCCATCGTTTCCTGGCTCTGCGTTTTGACCATGTCACGTATATATCGAGGAACATTATCAATTTCCTTAGATGTTTGTGATTCAGATGGAGTTGCCCGAGTTGCTGCCTGTTGGAGGAGTTTGGTGAAGTAATGTGTTGCCCTGTCCAGGTCTGCTTGTTGTTTTAGCGGTAGGTTTAAGTTGGTATTATCCTCCAAAAATTAAGAGTATGAGGTCCAATTGGTTTTGTTGGTGCAGATTTTAGGTGTGGTAGTATTTATATTTTATTTGAACTAAGGGTTATTAAAATTGGCATGTGATCTGATGACATATCTAGATTGGATTTTATTTTGGTGTAAGTATCTGGTAATCCATGAGTCACGGCCAAATCCGAAAGATCCGGTAGTTTATTTAGGTCGTTGGGCCAATATATTGGCTCTCCTGTTGAGACGTAGTTGAAGTTGAGCATCCGCAAAGCTTGTAATAGATTTCTTCCTTTGGCGGTGATTATTCTGGAGCTCCATTTGGTATGTTTAACGTTCCAGTCGCCAGCGATTAAGTTTTGTTTCCTGTGGTAGCAAGAAACTGTCTGTATTCTTTTGGGGTGATAATATGTCTTGGAGGTGAGTAAAGTGATGTTATTGTTATCGGCCAGGGTTTGATGTTCAGTTGAATTATTGCAGCTTGTATGATGCTCGTACAATATGATGGGAGTTCGTCTGAGGGAGAGCATTTCTGATTATTACGGCTGATCCACATTGGGCAGTACCATCGGGGTGGTTAGCAGAGTAGACTGAGTAGATGCGAGATGTTCAGCACAGTTCTCTCAGTGAAATGCGTTTCGAAGATAAGGATAATATCTATAGAGTTGATTTGAAGAAATTTGATTAGTTCTAGTTTGTGATTGGTCAGCCCGTTAGAATTCCAGGCGGCTATGCGGACATTTGTCGCCATTACTTTAATGATTTACTTATGACTGTCGTTAGCATGTTAATAATCATGCTATTTTGACTGATCATCTATTGAACATGGCTTTGAATTCTCCAAGGCAATTGATTAATATGTCTGTTGTGTTGTTTTGTTGACCATTGTTGTTGGCTATATTTCTATTCTCTGCAATGTTACTCCAGGGGGTATTTATTTGGGCGTTGTTGACTTGAGTATCGATACAGACAGCTGGCTCAATTCGGTGGTTATTTGAATTTAGTTCTGGTTTGTTTGAATTTCTGGATCTAGCGTTTTGGAGATCTTTGTAAACGGAGCAGCCCTTGTATTTAGCCGGGTGTTCGCCGTCGCATAAAGCACATCTACCTGGTGTATCTCTGGTTCGATCGCGTCTGGGATACAGGACTATTATACAAAATTAAACTCCACCTTCCCAGTCCATACTACATTCTCCTAAAATCCTATTTGTCCAACAGATACTATCAAACTAAGTACAACAATTAAACATCAGATTACTATAAAATACACGCAGGAGTCCCCTAAGGGCCCCAAGATAGCGTGCTCGGGCCTTTTTTGTACCTGCTGTACACAGCCGACATACCCACCAGCGAAAATACAATAATCTCCACATTCGCGGATAATACGACGATCCTAACCACAAGCGAAGACCCACATGAAACCACAGACGACTTATAGCGGCATTTAAACAAATTAAACGAATGGCTAAAGAAATGGAGGATAACAATAAATGGAAACAAATCGACACAAGTCATATTTACTAACAGACGCAGAACATGCCCTCAAGTGCATATAAACAACAAACCCATTCCCAGAAACGCCGAAGTGAAGTACCTAGGCCTTCATCTAGACCAACGCCTAACATCGAGAGCTCACATCCAAGCAAATAAAAAACAACTAAACATCAAAGTGAAGCAACTGTACTGGCTCCTCGAAAGGCGTTCTCAACTATCACTAGAAAATAAATTTTTACTATACAAAACTACAATTAA
>JABXWE010007587.1:0-16300 GCA_014611495.1 Limonius californicus
TCTAAGGAATGTTGATAGTCAAATCAGTGGTGCCCGTTCTTATATTTGAACTTTTTTTTTGTTGCTATTAAAATTAACTAGGTACGATTTTTTTGTTGTATATATGTTTAAATTATTTTTAGCAAAAACTTCTTAAAATAATAAAATAAAATTGTTTAACTAACATAGAAACAGCATTTTAAGTTTTCTAAAATGTTAATAAACTCCATCGTTGTAACGGAAAATAATTTTATTTGTTATCACACTATTTATATGGCTAGGTTATGAATAAAACCACGTTTTTTAACGCTCAAGGTATTAGTTCAACGTTTATAGCGAATAAACATCGATTATTTACGCACTACTAATTATAATTTACAAATAAGTATCTAAAACTGTCAAAAAAAGTGTATCGTTCTTAATTTAATAAGTTAGAGAGTTTAGCAAAAAATTACTTCTTGCCTTAGCATTTCAGTATCAACATTGCCAACTACTATAACATATATTTTTAATAAACCTCTAAATTATAAAATAGGACCAGCCGATTTCACGATATCCACACCCATACAATTACACACACGCGTAGATTTCCACTTTGTAAAGTAACTTTTTTAAAATTTGCTGTATGAACGAATATTTCTATGAAATCAAATATATATTAAAAATGTAGTAATATACTCCCTATACCCGGTATCTGTAAATAAATGTAAAAATTTTAATTATGATTCAAAAGATTTGCTAAATTATTTTATAACCGAACGTGCATAACGAAATATAAACTAGTTTTCTGCTTTGGTGTAATTAAACTTGGTACTGCGAGCAATCGATCAATCGGTGGCGAGCAAACGGCGGTGAGCAAGTGATGGCGAGCAGACGTCCTGAAACCACTAAACAAACGAGTATTTTTAGCCACATGTTTTCAATACAAATTTATAATTCTTAGGATTTAGAATTTATTGAGAATTGGCATGCCATTTAATATAATGATCATTAATGTTTTCATAAATGAATATATAATTTTATAAGAGGCTAATTTATGTTGTGATGTGTTTGCCATACGATAAATAAATCGGTGAATATTAAAAATTGCTAGAATTAACGTGAGGTCATTCATTGTAAAATTTCGGTTAAAAGTAATCGTACAAGTATTATTTTTCTCTGCATAATCAATACAAGTACAATTAAAGAAGAGCTAAGGAGCTCATATTTCTATTCGTGGAGTGCCTTCCAATATTGCATTATATTAAATTTTCTTCAACGACGATTATCCTTCTAAACTATACGCCACTTGAAAAATGATTAGAAAGATTTTACGGCATGTATTATTAAACACAGAAAATGGCAGACATATTCAGAGCAACGCACAAATATAAAAAAACTTCACTTGAATGAAATTTATACGACATTCCATTAAAAATAGATAATATTCAGATGAGTGGGAAAATAAAAATATAAACAGAGTTTTTCACAATAAAAGAAGTTATTCCGACAGCAAAATATTATTTTATTAAGTCCTACGTTTACATACGGCATATTTTTTGTTAAATAGAAAGCAATCCACGAGATGTAGTTCGTGGAATCAGATAATAATGTTTAATTACACAGAAACTATTTATATTTCATTACTGATATTACTTCTGAAGTGATTTATGACCTGATATTAATTAGATGCTATGAATAAAAATGTAGGTTTCCCAGTTTTATAGTATTTATAGAACACAGTTGGTAAAACGTTGATATCATAACACTTTACTAGAATCTATTATCAGAAGCACTGCGTTACAATCACTAATGTTTGGTGTAACATAATCTGTAAACAATTGTATATTAGTCGTTCATTTAGCAATAAACGCTCCATTCGGTTGGCATTGAACTGAAATATGTAGCTATGCTAATAATGCCACCGTACTATGCACTCTGTAGTAATGCACAACCTTGAATTGTTAAACTCAAAGACCCTTGGAACAAATAGCAATAAACCGAAATAGTACGACGTTTCGGAAAAAGAATGATTTCCTAATATATTTCCTATCTCATCACGTTGTGGCATTGTTCTTCTTTGCAGGTTATAGTTTTCACATTCACAAAAAATATGTACCTATAACAGTCAGTTGGGTATTGCATCTCCAGCAGATTGGTGGAGGCTTCCTTCTGAAAATGTGTTCATGCGTAATTTTTGTATGTCCTATCTGTGTTCTATGTTCTTAATATTACTTCTTCCCATCTTAGTAGTTTCTTCCTGAATGTCAATTTTTCGGTTGATCCTTTTATTAGTCTAAATTTGTTTTGTTTGATTTCGTTCAACTCTTCGTTCCATTTTGTCGTGTTATTGTTTTTTAATAGTTGTTTTAGTCAGCTCTTGCTGCAATTTTATTACAATTCATCTCTATTTTTGCCGCCGCTTTTCAAGTATTCTATATTTATTTGAATGGCAGACACGTTAGTAAAACTAAATACACAGGACGATATTTAAGTGATACAAAAATGAATTGTACATTTTCTAAACATTTCCAATAATGATCCCTACCAATAATGCAATAAAAAACCTGACGAGCCACCCAAATGCGTCAGCTGCGGCGGAGAGCATGCTGCAAGCTAGCGCAGTTGCAGTTCTCATATACAACTACTTCAAAAACGAGCAAAAAATCAAGTACCCAACAGAAATTCCTTCATCAACCAAACACAAACATTTGCTGATAGGGCACAAAATCTGTCAACCCCAAACCCCCACCTTCCTAAAACTACACAACCCACCAAATCTCTTGTATCACCAATACCTAATAATCCGATCAAAGTCATGATAGATTTCTTAACCCCTTATCTACCGCAAATAAAATCTTTTATCACAACCACAATGCTTCCTCTTCTTTTCAATGGACCATAGTCATCAAAAAGTATTCGAAAATTTAACCATCCTTAACTGGAATTCCAATGGCATCTTAAAACAACGCTCCTTATTCATTGCATGCATAGCTCGGTACAATGTACACATTGCGTGTATAACAGAAACGCATTTATCAGAAAATGACTCATTCAAAATACCAGGGTATGAAGCCTATAGGAAAGACAGAAAAGGCAGAGTAGCATCAGGACGTGTAGTCATCCTAGTTACGAGAAATATGGTACATAGTAGTATTCCAGAAATTCCAACCACGAGCTTAGAAACAGTAGCAGTCAAAGTAAAATTAATAGACCAGCACAACTTAACCTTAGTGTGCACATACCGACAACCCAACAAAAAACTGGAAAAAGATGACCTGCAATCCATATTTAATACATCAGATCCGATACTAGTGATTGGAGATCTAAATAGTAAAAATAGTCTCTGGGGCTGCAGAGCAACTAATCCGGTAGGAACTAAACTTAAGCCACTAGCCACCGAGTATTCATTTCAAGTACTAACGCCTGAAGAATACACCTATTTTCCCTACAGAGCCGACCACCAGCCGGACATTCTAGATATTGTTCTGCAAAAAAAAAATTTCACCAAGACTATATACTAAAAGGTAATAACGAAACTAGATTCAGATCATCTCCCCGTCCTGGCGTGCTCCAGTGCCGCAAACTCAGCAAGCTCATCCGAGATTACTTAATGGACCAGTAGACTGGGACTCTTTCAAAATAGTACTTGACCAACGCCTCAAATGCCCAACCCGATTAAACAATAAGAATGATGTGGATATTGCTATCTCAAACTGCACCGCTCATATAGTGGACAGTGTAAAATCAGCCACCAAAACGTCAATGAGAGCTCAACCACATAACAACAATTATCCGCCCAGATATATAATTGAAGTAATTAAAAGTAAAAGTAGACTGCGACGTAAATTGCAAAGAGGACGAAGTTAAGAAATAAAAAGGCAACTGAATAACATAATAACTCATCAAATAAAAAGAGAACTTGACAAACTAAGAATAAACACATATAAAAAGTACACTGAAGAAATAGAGCCCGGGAATCCTGGAATGTGGACAGCTACAAGACGAATCCTAAGACAACGCCAAGAGCTACCATCACTAACATCAACGGATGGTACCGAAACATACATTACCGACGACGAAAAGTCATCCGCATTCGCCACACATCTAGAACAAACATTTACTCCAGTCATCAGCGCTAATCCAACACATGTATTACAGACAATAAACAGTATAGAAAGAAACGTACCGGTAATAATAGAAAGCATTAAACCAACTTCCCCTAAGGCAATAATAGACTGCCTTCCAAAAAGAAAATCTCCGGGATATGACTTAATACCAACAAAATATTGCAGCACTTCTCCAATAAAGTACTAGCATATATAACGTCAACATTTAATACATGCCTGCGTCTAGGCTATTTCCCTCAAAAATGGAAACATGCTGAAATAATAATGTTCAACAAGCCAAGCAAAGACAAGAAGAAACTAGAAAACTACAGACCGATCAGTCTTCTAACAACATTTTCCAAGTTACTAGAGAAAATCATATACAAACGCACAATAGCATACATAGAACCACTTAACATATTACCAAAATTCCAATTTGGATTTCGAAGTAAACATTCTACATGTCACCAACTGCAGCGTATTAGCTAAGCGATTGAACAAGGATTTGAAAATAAACAATATACTGCGGCAGTTTTTCTAGATGTAACAGCGGCCTTTTAGGGTATGGATTGATGTACTGAAGAAAAAGATATTAAACATAGTCCCTAAGTACCTAAAGGCAGCGATATTTTCATTTTTGGAAAATCGTATCTTTAATGTCAGAGTAAACTCTTGTCTGCCAGAAGTGAAAACTATAAGAGCAAGGGTACCAGAGGGCAGTATCTTAAGATCGTTCCTGTTCAACATCTTTACATTGGATATGCCTGAAATAACAACTACAGTAGCTAAATTCGCGGACGACACGGCCATATTTACACAACACCATGATCTAAGTGAAGCAATTGCCGATCTACAGCTGGCAGTAAATAAAATCTCCTTGTGGTTCAATAAGTGGAGCTTACAAATAAATCTAACAAAGTGTCAGTCCAAAATTTTTGCGTTGAGAAGAATAGCAGATCATCCTAACATCTAAATAAACGGGAATATAATAGAATGGAATCCGAAGGACTCGGCTATTAAATATCTAGGTGTTCATCTAGACACACGTTTAACCTGGAGCTAGCATATTAACCAAAAGCTAACAGAGTGCCACAGCAGACTCAAACAGCTTTATCCGTTAATCAACAGAAAATCACATCTAACACCCTACTTTGACCTCTAGCCTTGTACGTGTCACCGGTGTGGAGTAAGACGTCCAAACCAAACATCAAAAAACTAAAGAGGTTACAAAATAAAGTGCTGCGTATAGCTGTTAATTCTCCTTGGTATGTGACAAATATTCAACTATATTACGAATTAGGCGTATCTCCAATCCAAGACTTTATTCTAAAATGTACCAAAAAGTTCATAAAAACCATAAGTGAGTGTAGTGGCGCTATACACTATAATCTGTGTCAAAGAAATATTCGCGGTAGACTTAAACGGAAACTACCACAAGACTTGGTAATGTCTGAAGAAGAAAGTGATTAAGACGGCCTATCACAATAATCTATTGTTATTCTTGAGACGCTAAAAATAGCCTTTTTATGATATTGCCAAATATGTGACTTACATGCTATCCATGCTATGTATAACAATCTTTATTTGTTGATCTGGCAATAAACATATACAAAAAAACATTTCCAATAAAAACACTACAATAGTACTAAATAATCTTGAACCACTGTGATTTTAAGAAGTAGCTGTATGTACGAGGAGTGTTCAAATTTAAACAGGAATGTTTAAAACACAACCCCATCTGAAGACAATTCCAACAATTAAATTAATTAAAAGTTAGCCGTGGCGCTTCTTAACGTATCCATGGCAATTATTTCCTTATAAATTCTGATAGTCACAGTTACGACGTCAAAAAGTTCTGTTCATTGTAGCGTGAAACAGCACATAATAATCAAAAATCATAAATTCTACTGAAAATTTAACTGCGAGCACAATATTGCAATAAATGTCTTTTTAGAAATCGGATGCTTGAGGGGTCCCTTATTCAGCAAGGCAGACGGGCAACAGTTCGTCAACTTCATTACAAGTGTTAAAGACATAATAAAAAATCAAGCTTAAATATCGTTAGTTGAGTCTCTGGTGGATTCTATGGTTGTTGACCTGAGAACACAAGTTGATTCTTTGAGAATCGCTTCTTCTTTACTGCAGCGATATGAGAGAGAAGAAGATAATTTTTTGGTATTAACATATTTACATAAAATTCACGGCTGTTAGTTTTTTTTATATATCAATTAAATTTTAAGACAATTTCAGCCAAAATATCACATGTTTTATTATTAGTTATACATTATTATTACAACATTAAAAGCGCAATTTCACAAACATTTTAAAAAATTTTTTTCCTCCCTACGGTAACGTTTCGCTACATTAAATTAGCTTTTTCAAACCCAACCATAGTACATTTATTAATAATTTCTTTATAATTTCATAACTGATTTTTTTTAATTTGTTGAAAGTTTCCGTTTCAGTTATGAAATTGTAAAGAAATTATTAATAAATGTACTATGGTTGGGTTTGAAAAAGCTAATTTAATGTAGCGAAACGTTACCAAAGGGAGGAAAAAAAAATTTTAAAATGTTTGTGAAATTGCTCTTTTAATGTTGTAATAATAATGTATAACTAATAATAAAACATGTGATATTTTGGCTGAAATTGTCTTAAAATTTAATTGATATATAAAAAAACTAACAGCCGTGAATTTTATGTAAATATGTTAATATTATATCTGAATCAAAATTTTAAGACTTGATTCTAGTTTTCCTTTAGTTTTATTGGAGGTTCTTGGTTTATGTGTTTCATAACTTGAAAATTTCAAAATATAATTCATTTTTAACGTGATTATTGTGCAATAAAAAAAAATTCTTTTAATCTACTGACGTCGATACAACGAAAATTATAACACCTGGAACAACACCTAGAGAAGTTTTTACTATCAACACGTGATAATTTTATATGGAAGAATAAACTATCTTTTGGACCAGCAAAATGGATTCCCAAGGACCACACATGGCGGAAACTTTCAACAAATTAAAAAAAATCAGTTATGAAATTGTAAAGAAATTATTAATAAATGTACTATGGTTGGGTTTGAAAAAGCTAATTTGATGTAGCGAAACGTTACCGAAGGGAGGAAAAAAAATTTTAAAATGTTTGTGAAATTGCTCTTTTAATGTTGTAATAATAATGTATAACTAATAATAAAACATGTGATATTTTGGCTGAAATTGTGTTAAAATTTAATTGATATATAATTTTTTGGACTCTTGTGACAACTACAAGTGAGACCTGGGTACAGTATTTTATCACTGAATCAAAACCGTCAAGCATGCAGTGGTGTCACACCACACCTCCAAAGCCCAGGCACAATTGAAACCATAAAAAAACTTCAGTAGGACCTTCTTCCGCATGCAGCGTATAGTCATGATTTTGCTCCCTCCGATTTTTATTTGTTTGGTCTACTAACAGAATGTTTAGGCGGGAAAATATTTCGTTCATATAGCAACGTTACCGAAGCTGTTCAAGAGTGGAGAAGCATGCAACCCAAAAGCCTGGCACAGACGCTCCGTTTTGCATATCATGTTGTTTGTACAAACTTAAGTTGCAAGACTTATCGCTGTGTTATAGTGTCGATAAGTCGGCAGGTTTATTAAATCTGTACAGACAATTGTCTGACTTGAGCGATATCAAAGTCAGCTTGAAATTGCTCTGCGATTAGAAGCATATCTAGCGATAAGTCGCAATGGTTGGGTGGCTGTGCGACTTGCATTCAGTCTTCTTAACAACCTTCCAGTACGTCGTTTATTTTGTTTCACTGATTTGGAATAAAATTCATTGTACAAAGATTATATAAAAATGTAGGATTTGCAATTAATCTCGCGAGATTTTTTAACAGATTTTAAAAGTGCATATAGAGAAAATCCATGTGTATGGAAAGTAAAATAAAAAGAATATTCCGTAAAGCATACAAAAGATGCGATCTATAACTTCTTATTTAGTTTCTTCTTCTTTACTGCAATAGCTACAGTTAACGCGCGCAACAACAATTCCTCAGCCATGTTCATTATTTAAAACTGAATGCAAATTTATAGAAAAACCTGAATTGTTAGTGGGATATTTTGAGCTCCATCTTGCCATCGACTTAAGTTTGTACAAGCAAAATGATATGCAAATCGGAACGTCTGTGGCAGCCTTAAAGAGTTATTTTGGAGATGCAGTGCCGCCATAACAAATAAGTATTTTCAATTAGTAACAACACAACGGTCACGTCTTAAAGAGCTTTGTCTGTTTGTTCCGTTCTAAGCCATGGTTATGGCTAAGTAGTTTTACAAAAAAATACCACAGAAAGTACGACAGAAACTTCCAAAATAGATTTCTTGAAACGCTAATTCCTTCTTTTGCTTTGTTAATTAGGTTTCGTTGAAATGCATCAGAAACGATTAACAACAAACTACAGATTATGTTGCGCGGCAATTATTTGTCGCGTATTTATTAGAATTTTTCATGTAAAGCCTGTTCCAATTGGTAAGGCGAACGTTTTGCAGACAAAGCGGTCCCTTACAACATAGTCTCACATATCTGCTCATTCAACTGGCTTAAACTGGCATTGTCGCCATAGGTTATTTACCTGGCAAGTAAACTTTGGGTAAAATACAGACACAACGCCCTCTTTTTGCCATTGCGCATCATTTACTTTCGCCTTATTAATTGGAACGGACCCTATGCTGGTTTACTTCAGAATACTGTTGCTATAGATTCCGAAAATAGAAGGACAGAATCCCAAACGTTTTTAACACATTAAACACAGAATACTTATTTTTAAAGTAAGCTGTCGTAATGTTCCAAAATGTTTTATTAAGAGATTAAGAACCAGGATGTAATAGAGATAATATTGGTTTACGAAATTATTAGTTAGTTTAATGCAAAGTTAACATTTGCATTTGGTTCTCATAACCAGATAGACTCCGTATTTGTCTGAGTTAATAACGTGACAATTTCAAAGAGTTCTATTAGAATCTTAACAAAATCATTTGCGGATTAACAATAAAGTATGAGTAGTACAAGCACAATTAAATGATATCATCACACGGTAGTTTTGATTTTTTCCTAATATAAAGTATACATTGTTTGTCGTTACGGCTTTTGATCTGTACTAAATATTCGTTACTTGTGGCGTAATTACAACAAAGCTTCCAAATAATATATAGTCTCTGAAATGTTAGATCTTTGTTGTTCACTGAACTATATTGAAGCTTTTCGCATAATCGCAATTTAACTCTAGAGGTGATAGGTATGTACAACGTTGGTGTGCTTTGCAGTTCGTCCCGCAACGCTTTGCCTTTGTACTTAATTAATTAATATGCGGGTGTCAAATTCATAAAGTTACTCGGCAGCCTGGAATGTAGCGGTTACGCAAGTATAAGCATAAAAGAAAGGATTTAGTTT
Source organism: Limonius californicus (assembly GCA_014611495.1). Classification (NCBI taxonomy): domain Eukaryota; kingdom Metazoa; phylum Arthropoda; class Insecta; order Coleoptera; family Elateridae; genus Limonius; species Limonius californicus. The sequence goes on from JABXWE010007587.1 coordinate 9,507, forward strand.
TAAAGTACACATTTCTATGGACTTCGTTGTAGTTTATTATTAAGATCTTTTATTGAGGGACCTCTACATATGAGCCCGACATTGAAGAGAAAAATATTACGTTTGAAAAAAGAGACAATGTTGCTTTACTTGCATCCGTAATAAAGATGATGATGATGATGTAAAAAAATATTACAATATTATTACATAAGTTGTTGAAACAACAAAAAGAGCACGCTTGAAACATAAACTTTAAAAGGACTCTTATCTCAGGGTTTATAATATAACTTTTGGTAACTGCTGTATGTTTTTGCGCTGGTTAACTGAACAAGGCGAAGTATACTAGGTAGTAAACATGAACTTATAAAATATAGATGGAACAAGGAAATGAATTAAATGTTATCTAAGTTTTTTCTTATAAAACGTTAAACAACTTTAACAATTAAATGACAAAGTTACATGAAATAAATAGTAAGGTCCAATTTAACGAAGCCCTTTCAAACGGACCCACATTTTCACCTAGGAGCACTTGCTTATTTTCTTCTGGTGTTGGTAAAATACAACAAATGAAATTAGTATTGCACTCCTCCACCCTGTTTATCTTGAACACCAAAACGAAAGTCCATCACTTGTTGCTTTTTTTCTAAGTTCCTCGCAGAAAAACTTTGGACTGAGTATCTTTGTATTCGAAAAATCGTTTCACCCAAATATTATTTACTGCTTATTACTTCAGATGTTCAAATATACCAATAAACTCATAAATACGTTGTACCTTCATATTTTCTTTTTAAATTGTTATTCCCAAACTTGCTTCACTTTTTAAACTGTTGTTGATTCGATGTTACTTATTTCTTTCAATTTATTTTAAATTAAATTCGATTACTATTCCAGTTGCAGTTCCAGAATAGGATGTTAGTATCTCCCAAATAATTAGCAGATATAAAATATGTTGTCCAAGTTGTAGATGATTCCTAACCTTGAAGTTTGTTGACGTTTTAAACGTCAAACGCATATACAAACAAAGCATGTCGAAAAAAACAATTAAAGTCTACTAATGCTGCTTTGATACTCCGCCCCAATTCCTTAATTTTTATGCTAATTTACCGAATTTTATTCATTTTTCACACAGATAAGTAACAAATAACGCTGATTTGAACTGTAACGCTAGAAACATAGTATTATTCAACCAGGATATAATAAACACGCAAAATTACAATTTTAATTGACTCGCCAGACGAGCGTCTATTCACATTGAGATTTTTATCCCCCTTGCTTTCTCCTCTTTTAATTTTAGCAAGTAACCATGGCAATATCGCAATATAAACAAAAATAAGTACATTGTTCAAAAAACATGTGAATTCCTCAACCAATGGGAAAGCAGAATGAAATTAGCACAAATTAACCAAATCTTAAATATTTCAATAACTTCATGAAAATATCATTTATATCAAAACTGAAATTATAGCCATATACCTTATTTAAAAAGAAATATTTTGACACCTCACATGACCTATCATTGTTTTAAGTAAATTCCTATTCATTTTAAACATAAATGACCTTAATTTAATAAAATTACAATTAATAATTATTAAAATCATATTAAAATATTCTTCACACCTACATCCAAATATTACTCACAAAAAACATACAATTGAAAGGTCAGTTTTGCTCCAAAAGTATATGTTAGTTGATAGTTGTCGAACATAATGTACAAATCTCATATCTTATTGTTTTTCAGGTGAAAATCTCAGTCAAGTTTGATAAATAGCTCTAATACCTTCATACAATTATTACTACTAGGAACAAACAAAACGAAACAGGGAATTCAAAGGCTAGACACCAGATCAACCCAAACAAATTCAACGGAGATTACAAACACTAATTGAACATGACCTTTACTTGGTTTTAACAATTTATTTTTCAGGTTTAAAGCATAATTAATTTATTTAAATACGTTAATTTTCTATTAGGTTATCTAAATCAAGGTTGATATAACAAAGCAATATATTACACAACATCCTGTCCCTGAGCGGTAATATTTATCCGAAAATAACGATTTAGCAATTATTACTGTTGCCTCTTGCATAAAAACGCATTTCTTTGTGTGTACTTAGAATTCACAGCACATATCGTAATTATAAAGTATATGTTATTCCACGCACTGTCTACATTTGAATAATTAAAATATCTCTTTCATGCTTGTTGTACGTGAAGACAAAATGTATTAGATATTACATATTTTGTAAGTAACAGCTAATACAATTACAAATAATTCAAACAATCGGTGATGTTTGGAAAGCTAGAATTAAGGAACACAAATTAAAGATCAAATTTTGTAAATAAACTGTTTAGCTTACAAGAACTGTGTTTGTTTCACGATAAATCGATAACCAAACTCAATTTCTTACAAAATAACTAATCAACCTGAAACAGAAGCTGGCACACGTAAACTGCGGTGTTTTAATTAAGCTGAAGCTATTACAGCACAACAAACGCTGCTACGTGTTTCTACATTTAGTAACCTATTGTTTTATTCTTGTGGATTCTGGTTAGTTTGTTGTTTACAAGGTTCATAATAAGGGTGTGGTATATGATTAATGAACAAAATGAAAGGCCGGTTTAGTGTCAATAAATAAAAGTACATACAATGCCTCTATAAAGTTTATGGTGCCGCAACAACCATTCTGCGTATTTTTGAGAGAATCCCTAAGCGCCGTCCATCATCTAAAAAGAGTTGATACACACACCACTTTAATCTTTTGGTATATGTTGTACATATATGTAATATAGTAAAATTGTAACAGTTATCGCAATTAAAATACCAGAACAGATGTCTATTAAAATTACGCAAGTAAAAATATCTACAGAATGAATAATCTGCGTTGAAGAATTTCAGAAGGATAATAACTTTAAATGAATCTTCTCCTTCATATGATAAATAATAATAATAAATCTTAGAAGGTGATGCCGTGATTTAAATGTGGCAGATAGTTTTGTGAAACGACAATGCTGGTGGTCAGCCAGAAACTGTAACAGCCGAAAATATTAATAAAACCCGATAATTGAGTCCTGCACAATCTATGATTAACAATCAAAACTAGCCGAATAAGATATGGACTTTTTACATCATGTTAGCCAGAACATTTTTGTAAGTTTATTTACTTAATACTCCATGTAGAATAGACTGGAAATAACATTTAAAAAAAAAAGTTTATTATTGACTTCGAAAACGGTTACGCCTAAACAGAAGCTAATAAGAAGAGTGATATGTGCCGAAATATTTATTATTATTGTGTTATTGTGATAAATGATTTCTGGATCCGCTATTATGATCCAGAAGTGCAAAAAAGCAGAGCATGGAATATAAGCATTCTGAGTCACCAACTAATAGAAATGAGAGGAAACCTGAGAAACGCACAAGATGATCAGAAAAATCTATCAAAACTGAATAAACAGATAAGAGCAGCAATCAGATACGACAAAAACAAAATACGAGAAGAACAAATAATAAAAACCATCGAGAATAATGAAAATATGAAGATACTCACAGATCATAGGTATTAAAAATCAGAACAACCAGGAAGTACGAGATAGAGAAGGTGGATAGACGGATCAGACTGGGCTGGGCAGCATTCGAGAAACTTAACGGAATCCTGAGAAATAAGAATATCCCACAATACTTAAAAACTAAAGCATTTGACTCTTGCGCGCTACCAGTATTAACTTAAAACACAACGCTCCATGGAAAGAGCTATGCTAGGGATAACACAACGACATCTAAAACCAAATGAACACATAAGGAATATCACTAAGGTAAAGGACATCTTAGTAAAGCTAACCCGATAAAAATGGAGATGGACAGGTCACAACGAAAGATACACAGATAAAAGATGGAACAACATTATTCGTAAATGGAGACCATGCACCAAAAAAAGATGACAGGGACGCCCACAGATACGCTGGGGAGACGACATCAGGAAAGTTACCGGTTTTAATTAAACACAAAGAGCTAGAGACAGAGACATATTGAAAAGCTTAGAGGAGGCTTACATTCAATATTGGAGAAATTGGCTATGAAAGAAGAAGAAGAAGAAGAAGAAGAAGAAGAAGAAGAAAGAGTCACCAACACTACTGTTCAAATTTTACTATTTGCTGAAAAATCAGTAGTATGATGGTACTGTGCTGAGATGCAAACGAAATTGTGATCGTTGATACATGACAATAAAGTGATCCCAATTTAGTTGGTAAACGAAGGAAAATGTTAAAGGTCGATGATTTTTCCATCAGGATAATGCTCCCATTCACAAACGCGTTGTTGCAATAGCTGCCATCCATAACAGTGTGTTTGAAATTTTGGAAAACTCTTCTTACTCCTGATATTTGACTCCTAGCAACTACTATTTATATCAAAAATTGAAACAATATTTTCGTGATACGGCGTTTTCCAGCGATACAACGCGAAGTTTTAGAGCCTACAATTCCACGGTTAGACAATCAAGAAGAAACATTTTATTTTGGCCAAATTGCGAAACTGATATCGATAAGACACGAACATTTGTTCTAGGTCAAGGGTGCAGCATACGGATTTTCCCTGATAGCTACGTTTTATAATGCATCGATTCGAATTAATAGTTAAGTAAAATCAAATTTAAAGCACGAAAAAACCTAAAAACAATATCGGCACTTTATACGTTCACAGGAATTTTATATTACGTTAATTTGCATTTTGCAACGAATGCAATAATTATTATATGAAAAACGTAACATCTAACCAGACACTATTGGAAAATGAATTTATTTAAGCACTATGATCTATAGTATACGTAAATGAAACAATCTTTCCAAAGCGAATTTACTAATCACCAGCGTCGAGACGCCAAACCATTTTTTTGTTGACTAAGTATCGTTGGTATAGTTTAAATATTCATACTTCCATTTTATTCTAAATTTTACATTAGCTAAAATGGAGACACAAAATGTATGTGCTTATAAAATATGTTTCAGGCATGAAATCAATGTTAGTTTGTCCCCAGAATTAGCTAAAACCATTTCCCTTAGGTGCTATTTTGAAGCACAGCAGGATACTCCGTTCGTTGTGAATTTAATGCAACTTTTAGTTAAATATTAAAGTGCTATAGTGCTAGTATTGTTATGTTAGGAAAGTTTCCATAATTTTACACGCAATCGGTTCGGAGCAGCATTCAGCATCAACTTTATTTTGTAATATATCGACCGCAGCGCCCTCTTCGTAATCCGATAAGTCTTAATTTTGAAGGACAGATGATAATAGTCTGAAGAAGTTTAATTTGTCAGAATTTAGTCGAGTTATATATTGTAGTAATCGTTATGACAGATTGTTTCTTAAAAATTAGCGTTATATGGAAATTACTACATGTAATAATGTTATTTGTTACAATATCAAATTTAGCATACCTTTTGCGTAGGTGTTTCAAATAGCCTAGAACAGTCTGTTTAGGATTTTTGAGCTATTCTATTATAGGAGGTCAGCGAGTTAGACTTCTATTCAGATGGCATGAGGTTCAGTTTCCGTAACATTGGATTTTAAACGACTGTTCTCCCTCGGAAAGCAATGGCAAAGCAGCGATGTATCCCGCCTTGTAAATCTTCTTTGAAATAAAATTGTTTACATTTCCCGTGGTTCGGAGCCCACGTTAGACTGTAGGTCCGCTATGTCTGTGGTACATTAAAACGCGCAACACAGGCATAGATGAGCTGATCACTACGTCTCAAGACAAAGCAATCAAAGAAAAAAACATAGTTTCAAACTATTTTCCAACACTAACACTCAAGAAACAATACGTTCTTGTAGATCAGAATTTTTAATAAACTAATATTTTTTCGACATTATACCATTTTTTTTAATCAAAATAACAGAAATTCATATACTTGCAGAATGTACTCCTAAATATATTTTTAAGTAAATTCTTCCTACTTTCGTAGTTGGTTGCATAGTTAAACACTTCACTTGAAACTTTTTAAACTAGAATTCTGAAAAGCCATGTGTAAAAAAATTACTCCAAGCAGCAGTATTTTCACAAGAAGTTGAGAAAGTTTTACCAATAATTATTGATAGCCATCTACAACCTATTTCTGAATCGGCTGTAATATCAATTTAAGTGGCATATTATTGCTAAAAATGTTTATTTATATTTTCTGTATGGTCTAGTTTCCTTCAACAAGTAACCTTCTATACACAATGTAGCCAATCAACTCGCTTTTAGTTGTGATAAATTAAATCTAGATTATCACTTATCGCCATGGTAATATCAAATAATTATTTCCGGCTATAGTTAGTTTAACATTCTCTCATTGCAACAGCCTATTCATAAATATACATTGCTTCCCGAAAGTACGGATACATTCTATAAAATCGCTGAGAAAAATATTTCAAAAAATTGCTTGGACACGTCGATATTTATTTTTAAATTATCATTTAGAGACGTAATTTTCAACACCTCTCCCGTCAACCTCTAAGCGCTAGCAACTCCAACTTTAAAAATTCAAATAGCAAAATACCCCATCTGATTAGCTTTCTTTATGTTGAATACAATAAAAAAAAGTTTTTCAAAATCGATTGATAAATAACGGAGATATTTACCAAAATCTATTCAAATAAAAGTGCCAAATTCGAGTAGGCGTTGATCCGGCTCTAGCAATGAGTGGTAAAAACAACTGAAAATTGTTAATAATTAAATGTCAAACAAAATGTATTGACAGTAGACTGTGTGTTATTTCTTTAACGATTAAAGAAATAAGAAACCAAAAATGAGACTTACTGCAGGCAAAAGAATCGA